>JAVLUX010000029.1:30647500-30725000 GCA_032164185.1 Moxostoma hubbsi | reverse complement strand
ATGGCGTCTGGTAGCATTGTTGCTTTCAACATTGATTTTAATCGCTGGCACTTTGAGCATAAGAACCGGTATTGAAAGAAATCAGCCAATCACAGGCAGCTGAGGTGCAGCCTCAGAAAATAATGTGCCATTATGGGAGGCAACATAGCTAACGGGGCAGAACAACACAGAAGATGCAGAAAAAAAGAATACAGTTAAAGAAATAACAATCAAGTTGGAGAGGTCAAAACAAGTGTAGTGGCATATACTGGAACCCTAGCTCTATGGAGATATGTGTGCATATCTTCAAAAATACAAAGGGAGGCTTGAAAGATGACTATTTCAAAAGTAATTGAGAGAGCACAGATGGAGGCCAGCATATCTTTGTTTTTCATCACAAATTTAATCTTAATATAATCTGAGCCAAACATAGGCTTGTTAAAACAGCCTGTTTCCTTGTTGTCCAGTCATTTCAACTGTGAAAATAATACTTTGCATAGAGAAACCAATAACAGTATTTTTATGGGGTTTATTTTCTACTTGCTTGCAACATATGCATAACATTGCAACAGTCTCTCTAGTTTTTTTTAAAAGGCCCTTGGGGGAGAAAATAAAGTAACCAAACAATAAATAAATGCATTTCCTCCATCTGATGCTTAGCTCATTATGTAAATGCTATAAAATATTTATTTAAAAAAAAAAAAACGTGTCTGTGAGATTACTTTCTAAACTATTCAGCTTTTTAATTGTCTGTCCAGTTTGCATACATTTGACATCAAATGCTTTTTGATATGATTAAAAGTGTGAAAAGAAAAAATGAAAACACTTTCATTTACTGTGATGTCCTGTATTTGAATGTATGTTGTCAGTCTAGCCATTTGAAGATGGTGATTTGGTCTGTTGTGAAAATGGACTTCATGATGTATGCAGTATTGCAAACCTTTAAAGAATTCCTTGGAACATTTTGGCCTTATGTGCTGTCCAGGAATATTTCAAGCACTAAATTAGGGAAAATACTGATGGTGCTGGAATATACCAATTGGAGATGTCATTGCAATACCAAACATTTTTTGCTTGTGCAGTTTGGCATTTAAAAGTATTTATGTTTCAAGAACAAATCTATCAAACCAAGATAACAGTGATGGTTTTAGACATGAATTTGCACTCTTAACCTTTTTTTTTTTCTTACATGTTTGCTCATTATACGTTTGTTTTATTGCCTACTGGCACCAAGATTTTTTAAATCTGCACTTGGAAACAAAAACAAAAATATAACAATCTGAAAATCACTGTTGTAAGCAATACATTAATATATATATATATATATACATCTTTAGTTCTAATACATAATGTAAAATAAACCTTCAACTCAGAGTTTATGGATCTAAATAAAAAATCTCAACTATTTTTAATTGTTTTAGTGCAAATACATTAAATATTCTCCCATATGAAGCTAAGACATTGTTTTTTTTTCTGTCTGTACACTTGTTACAAACAAGAAATATGATGCCATAATTAACATTTTAGTTACAAGAATAGCAATGTAGATTTTATATACTGTAAAAACATAGACAAGTTATGACAAGTTATTTTTAAATACAGTAACAATATGTTTTGCTAAATGTCTTATGTTAAAATGCCTCAGATTAAAAATGATCTGTTATTTAATGAGATTATTTTCCATCATAACTATTGTTTAATCAGTGATGGTAACTGCTAATTTAGCAGATTTGTTACAAATTACTTTGGTTACTTTTTGGTTATAACTAATATCTTCACGTTAATGTCCAGGTGAATCATTGTGAAATGGGAGAAATATCTTTGCTTTTTGTTTATAATAAAATATGTATCATATGTATTGACTATTTGAAAAGTATTTACTTTGCATTGCATTAAACATTAGTAATAGTCTTCTTGCATACAACAGAAAAAAAAATCATGCCAACAATGACTACTGTATGAAATCTGCAATAGAGACAAAGCAGTATCGATCCTGGTGTTTATTGTGTATTACCATTGCTGCTGCTAAGGATTAGGATTGGTTAGGTGAAGGCATAGCTGTTTTTTTTTTTTTTATGGATTGTATTCCTTTAATCAACACGGCATCTTGTTTTTACAAGAATTATTATTTTACATGTTTAAGGACCTAAGTTCAAACTATTTTAAAATGTAATTAAATTATTAAATTAATACGAGCCACCTGTTTTAAACTGTTTTAAGTGGTTTTCATATCTCTTGCTTTGGACGCCGATCTCCTATGTCCCTGGTCTGTTCTTTCCCCATACACTAATTGTACCTTGGAATATTTTTGGAGACTCGGGACCCCATAAATGTACATTTCAGATTATTTTAGATTTTTAAATGGAAATCCTGATAAGCCCTATGTACATTTACATTTTACATTTATTCATTTGGCAGATGCTTTTATCCAAATCCAAATCAAGTTAAATTTAAGATGTGTTTTAGGGTTTTAATTACAGTGAGATTAAAGGTTATGGTTGGGGTATGGGTATGGTTTTAGTTAAGTAGGATCAATTTTAAGAGAAATTATTTTCTGGGGTTAGGGATTAGGTTTAGGGTTGTGGTAGGGTTAAGGTTAGGTTTTGAGGTAGAGGTAGTATTAGGTTATGGTCATGGATAGGGTTGCATGAAGGAACTAATGTTTTTCGAAGAGGATGTAAAATTATTTCTTTGAAACAGGCAAACATGATTTCTTCAGAGACTGAGATGATTTCTCCTTAGAAATATTTTAAATATCAAAGATTTAAAAGTTACCACATTTTTTTTTTTTTTTTTTTTTTTTTTTTTTTTTTTTTTGCCATAACAGACCCTATATTTTTGTTCTTGGCTTCTTGACTCAGAAAAGCACCAAAATTATTTTCACAATTTTTTATTTTTTTTTACATTAAAGAACTAATAAATATATTCTAAAACAGTTTGTCTGCCCCCAGATTCGAACCCTGGAAATACAATAAAATACAATATGCAGTGGCATAACTTGATTTCAAATTTAAAATGAGTTCCCCTCTTGACATGTACCCTTGCCATGACCACACAATAATGATAGCAAAATAGCAAAAAGACCTGAAAGAATTGAGATGGTTTCTGCTTCAAGAAAACATTTATTAACAGGTTTGGCTAGTTGCTGAATTCACCACTGTTAAATGCTACTCGGAAGCAAAGACACGTCCTCCACACTGACAGGATGGAAGTCAAGCCTATGTGACATTTAATTGGACAGGTGATGGATATACATCTATACAAATATACAATGTGTAATCAACTTTTTTATCAATGCTTGTGCACTGAATTTTGCATATGATCTAGAATATGTTCTCCAGTACTAATACTATAATTAATGACTTGTAACATATGATCAATCTTTCCAAAGTTGATCACAGAACATTTCTCACTTAGTAATTGTTCTTGAATATTTTTGACAAGCAAACACACCAGATATATTGTTTGTTTGTTTGTTTTTAAATAAACAAAATACATGCTATTAATTAACTACATTTTTAGCCTTATTGTGCTTTTCATTCACCCCTTAACTTTGTTACCCAAAGCCTTTACATGCTGGAGGCTCCAGTAAACTGTATAACTTTTAAATTCAGTTGTAAGATTAAATATAGAAAAGCAACAAACTTGCACATAACCATGACAGGTCTTCATTGAAAGTAGTTGCTTGTGGATTGGGTCGACATATAATGATAGTTAATGTTACCCAGTTAAAAGATTAGCACTCATTTAGATCACATGCAAGATACATGTTGCCCTGTCTTTGACAACAACTGAAAAAAGTTAAATACACAAGCAAAACCCTCTAAAACCCTACATACAGCACAAGGAATGAAACAAAGGAATAATGTGCTCAAAACAGATGAGACCGTTTAGAAGCCAGATATAACGTAGTGAGATGAATCATTTAAGTTGTTAACTTCTTTTTGTTTTTGTAAAAACTTTACAATAAGGTTGTATTTGTTAACATTAGTTAAATGCATTCGTTAACATGAACTAACAATGAACAATACTTATAAAGCACTTATTAAACTTGTTTAATGTTCATTTCAACATACTGTATACTAATATATTTTTAAAACTGAAAGTTGTATACATTCACATTAGTTAATGCATTAACAATGCACAATTGTAATTTATCAATTACATTAACGAAAATTAATAAATGCTTTAAAATCATTGTTAGTTCATGATATGTAATGCATTAAATATTGTAAACATATAGAATACTTTAGCAAAGCATTTTCTTTTTTAATAATGCAAATTTCTGTGGAGTTTAATGTTTAAAATGTATAAATGCATTGTTCTCATTAAAACATCACTTATGATAATGAACACTCTCTGACTAATGATGCTTAGTCAGTCATCTTATCATAAACATATCTTAAATTGTTTTATGAGTCTTAATGCAAAAAGTGAATAATTATTAAAACATTTATGCATTTTTCTTGTCTTAACCTTTTAAAACATTTCCGATCAGTCTTGATTGACCATTGTGTGACAAAACAATTAAAAATGCATTAAAATGTACATTTTCCCAAATCATGTCACTGTTAAACCCACACATTCCTTAGATCCTTACATTCAACATTAAAAAAGACAAATGTCTACATGCTTACCACAAATATCCTTTTCACAATCATTAGCAGACATGTAAATGTGCCTTTAGTATATTCCAGTTTGTTACACTTTTGAATAACAAACAAGCTACATTCCAGCTCAGCTAGTTTTCTTACATTCATTATTCTCATATTGTACAATTAGTAGTGTGAGAATTAATGACTCAGGGAAGTGTCTGTATAATTCATTCATCATCATAGCTTACAGTACGTGGAACAGACAGAACGTAACTTACCGGCGAAGAGATTATAGCAGCAACGTTGGACTGACAAGTTTCTAGTCATTTTCATCATTGTGTTTTAAAATCAGCACCCATCACTTCATCGCATTAGGATACAGTTGAGATTTAGCATTTCTTATAGCCACATATACATCCAAAAGAGTCTAAACAATTCAGGCATTTCACACATTTTATAAAGAACATTCTACAGCCTAACAGACAGACAGAAATTAAAACATGTTTCTCAGAGGAAATGTTGAAATATGCAAATATAGGTTATCAGGTTGAAATAAATGTACAAACCTAAAATATATAAAAGTTCATACAAAAAGGTAGAAACCCACATACATTTTTTTCACTGAAAGAAAAGATGATTTTAAGACATCCCAGGTTATTTATCAGGATAAAAAGTAATGTATAGATGGCCGACATGCTTTTTAAAGTTTGCAGTGAATTGAACAGGGAGGTATGTTTAGATATATTGCCTTCTATTCAGTAATAGAGTGAAGCAAAATAGAGGAGGCTTTTTACTAGGATGTCCATGTGAAGGCAGATGATCGAAATATAAAGGACATATAAAGCACCACATGTGCAGTTTTGATGGACAAAACTACTTCTTTCAGAGAAAAGGTTTTCTTCTTTGGGCAAAATGAAAATCCCTAAAGAACTGCTAAAAAGTGCAAGATTATTTTCACACTAATTCAGAATCAGCCAGACATATTTTAAACTGAGAAAACAACTATTCCAGTCCCACCTATCTACAGCTATCCACTTGATGTTATAAATACAATAAAGACAAAAAAAAATGCATGTGCCTCATATCAAACAATTCTGTTGTGCTTTCTGCTGAACTCAATCCTTAACAGAAGAGTTAACAAACTGTAATTTTGTCATCTCGTTCTATTTACATCTAGGTTTCCTTCACTTTCTTGTGTGTAAGGTGTTAAAATGGTGAGGTGGGTGAGCGGACCGTTTCAGCTGAGCTGGGAGAAATGTCCTCAGACTCTGAGGTGAAGTCAGCCGGAGACAGGGTAGGGCCAGAGGCGCAGGTGGCAGGGCTGGAGGGAAAGGTGCTCTGGGTGGTGCGAGGGGCTGTGGCTTTCACATCCTGGTGGCGTCTTCGTCTGAAAACCTGCCTCTCCTTATCAAGAGGGGTGGTCTGGGGAACAGGAGAGCATGTGACAGTGAACAGTTGCTCTTTTTAAGCTTGGAAGCTTATTTTTTTTTCGACCCGATACCAAACCATTTTAGTTCTTCGTCTTTCAATGGGTATGTAAACCCACTTAGCACAAATTATACAACATGGGGGTTTAATAATAAAGTTTGGGAAAATTTTAAAATTTTTATGCGAATAACGATCTTCTCAATACAGCATTGGTATCTTAAGTATTAATACTTTACGGTTGATCCGCCCATGCACATGTTGTTAAAGTATAAAAAACAAACAAATATAGGGTGCTTCTCAATCGAAAGGCTGCAGCCTTGTTAGGCTGAATATTTCGGCTGCCACGTCATCAAGCACCACCAAAGGCCGTCTCAATTGTGAGGATGCTTGGAAGGCAGCCGCGTTTTGCAGCCTTTGTTTGCCATATTTTGGAGGATGCACATGTTCCAAATTATAAACAAATTTAAATAAATAATCAAATTGGGGGGGAACGAATCTTGTGACCATGGAGGCGAAAACCTTTATGATGCAGCCATGCACACATAATTTATTTTTTCTCTTCAAGATTTTATTTGCATTTGCAGCAATGATAATACTGTATGAATAATAAAAAATGACAGTTTAGACAATACAGCAAATTAAAAGATACAAACCACAAACAATAAACAAATAAAATGGCAATTACATGAATTTGAATGGTTCAATAGCTTTTACAAATCTAGGGTTCTCTATTTTCATATTTGAAAGATGTTGCAAAATGTAGTATATAAAGGCTTTTTTGCTGAATGACTATAGATTTGTGAAATTTTGTTTTGCTAAAATAACTTTTTTTCCCCTCATTTTCTGAATTATATAAAGTGAAATATCACATGGTTCTAAGCATATGGTTTCCCATGCACACTTACAAGACCGTCTCATTCTAGCACTGAATGCTGAGGAGTCTAGCCCACAGCCTAAGGAGGACTGGTCTAGGAAGGACACCGTCCGATTGAAAAGCGCCCACGGTTTTAACAGAGAACTATTGACATTAGTTGACGTGGAGTGTTTGGAAACCCGGATAAGAAACATTTCAGACAAAACGCATTCCTTACAATAGACAGTGCAACAAATAAAACAGAATACAGGATTTTCTAGACGCATTTTAAAAAGCGCAGTACTCTTGCGCGAGATGCGCTAGATGGACATTATTTTTTAGCATGTTTACGAACAAAACGATTAATAAACAGCAGAAACTTTTCAGAAGGAAAACAAAACAAGTGTGTTAGGGTGAACTCTTCACAAGACACATACATGCGCAAGCGCAACAGCATAGAACCACACATTCAAACCAGTGTGTAACCCATAACCAATAGTGCCATACACGCTGTTATAGGAGCACACTATTTCCAGTGTCCGAGCATTTCAGATAGCAAAGATGAATGCCAATGAAATGGTAATGCCCAGGAAATTAATGGATCAAAGCTGGAAAATTGAATGACTGACAAGCAAAGTACAACTAAATAGCCAACACCACACAGAATGTAGACGGAGCAAAACATAAAAGGCATAAAAAAAGCAAAGCATTACTGTACTTTATAGTAAGAGGCCAAGTGTGGTGTGGTTATGGAGACTGCCAGCATGTTGCCATGGAAAAACTGCCAGTTTGTGTCACTCTATGGGCATACCTTATCCAATACATCCCTGGGTGCGGGTAGTAGTCCAAAGACCCTGAACACTTGATGGTAAACCCCTCGTCCGGCTGAGCAGAGAGAAATGGGTGCAACTCAATAGATCAGGTTTTATTCTTCACCATAAAAACAGCACAAGCTCAAAGCTATGAAGTGCTGTTTATTATTCATATAGGCTTAATGTTGATAGGCAGTTTTACAACATAAGAGAGCTAGTTTTCCAAGAGAGTTTCATTTACAAATACTCAGTACAAAAAAACACAACTGTTTAAAGATAATGAAGCTAATAAAACAATAAACATACAAAGCAATGTGCAAACCAAACAAAAAGTGATAAAAAAATATTTAAAGAAAAATGGAATAACAAACAACAAGTATCAAATTGAAAAACAAATTTAAAAAAAAGTAGCATGTAAAATAATTTTCAAAGGAGGTATTTTGTTTATAATGCATTCTTCTGTGTTTGTGTGTGCATTGATAATGTTATGTAATTGTCTAAAAAACAAAGCAGTGTGAAATACATAAAGGAATTTTAATTGGACTTAGTCCCTGACAACATTGCTGACAGTCATTACATAAGAGTGCAGAAGCAGTAAGATAGGATGGAGTCTGCCAGGAGAGGAATGAGTGAAGAAAGCTGAAGGATGATGCAGAGAAAAGCTTGAGATAAGAGCACAACCTGCAAAATTTTTTGACCAATTTGATTTCCAGAAATAACTATATTAAAGTCGTTTTTGCTGTGCACATTCAATTTGCGCTTATTAAGGCCAATTCACACTAAATGACCACTCAATGGTCTTCATCGGAAAATCTGAAACATTCATTGAATTCTCATTATAAAAAGCCTTAAAAATATATGTTTACTTATGAAGACACACTCAATTGTGCACCCATATTTGATTATATTGGATTTGATTGGTCTGGATTACATGAAGCAGAAAAAAAAACTTAAAACATGAGGGAAATATTAAGTGCGTTTACATGCACTTTAAAAGTTTGATTTCAGTCAAACTAAAGCATTAATTAATCTTTTTGAAGTGTCATGTAAACACTTCAGTCCGACTGCAAAATTGAACTGACAGACGTAGATAATGCGATTGTATCCCGGCTCCCTCCAGCATGTATACATGTTAATCTGATCACAAGTGGCCTTGGCGATGTGCGCATGCTCTGACAAACAAAGGTGCAGCGCGACATGTATTTAACCTGGAAGTCGAATGCAAAAAGGCAGAGAAGAAGAGCAACAACACAAATGTCCTTGCATTCCAAAGAGGATAAAACAGCTTTCGAAGGGCACTTAAGGGAGAACAATCATGATATCCATACTGTACGTTTTTTCAAATGCCTCAACCTTGTGATCGTGCATACCACACTATATACAAGTTTTGAACTATCTATTTCTTACACACACCTAGCATTCCCCTTCAGAAGGCATTCATTATGGATTACTTTTATGATGGCTAAATTTGCTTTTTGGAGCTTCAAATTTTTAGCACCCATTCACTTGCATTGTATGGACCTACAGAGCTGAGATATTGTTCCAAAAATCTTTGGTTGTGTTCTGCTGAAGAAAGAAAGTCATACACATCTGGGATAGCATGAGGGTAAGTAAATGATGAGAGAATTTAAAATTGTGGGTGAACTATTCCTTTAAATTTACTAAGTAAAGAAGAGCTTTTATAGTTAGAACAATTCGGGAGCAAACTGCATCGTCTTCTGCCTTTGGACATCACCATAAGCACAACGGATAATGTACATATGATCTGAACTAAAATCAACGCATAAAGAATGCACATGGCTGTAAATGGTTGACCTTGTTGTTGTGTCCATTGTTTGCATCTCTCTGTTGAGAAGCTAGTTAGCTGACTTATTGACATGATAAAAGATGCAAAAGGTCAACCGAAAAACGTCTACGTCATTTTCTCAGCTGACGCCCTTCCTTCAGCTATTAGATTAGGCATGGTGTCATGTATACTTGGAGAGACTGTAGTTCGACTATGCAAAACCTTGCAGCAGCTAAATTATAACTGCCCATGTAAACATACTCATTGACAAAGAAAGATGTTAATTAGAGGAAAAGATTCTTACTGTTATGACAGAGACTCCTGCTGTGCTGCTGTTGGGTTTGGGACTTGTGTTAAAATGTTTTTTAATCTTTCCAGCCACAGACAACTGGTGCTCATTCTCCAACATTCTGTCATCCTGAGAAAGGATATCAACACTGTTCAACTCTCTAGTCTACCAGCATCAGTTTCCTGGCAATAATCAGAGCTCTAACATTTCATATCAGTGCATTTTATAGTATGATTTATAATGTACTATTTAAACTTCAGAAACACTGACATTTTTCTCTTTGTTTCATGAAAAATGTACAGATGAAGTCTTACATTGACCCAGGGATGATCTAGAACCTGTAGAGCTGTGTACCTCTGGTGGACCTCCACCTGTAGCATGCAGGTAATAAGCCCCTGTAGAGAGAAAATAATATCAGATTTATTCTTTCTCTAATACTCACACATATATACTGTACATACACACTTTCAAACTGTGGTCTGGTAAACTGACCATTGCAGAATCTGAAACATTGTCCCAGTATGGAGAAGGGAAATACAGCTGTCCCATCAGAATCTGATCAAAAAGAGCTTCCTGATCATCTGAGCTTCTACAAATACATAAAGAGACTAATGATTAATTATTGTGAAATTGCAGAATGAACTAACGGTATAGCTTGCACTGAAACAAAAACACAGAACCTGTCCACAAGAGGGCATAAGATATCACAATCCAATAGTGTGAGTGCCTCAAGGTGGCACAGTATTATAAAGCAACTGGTGAGATTTTAATTAATTAAATTCTCCAAAAACATGTCAATGTCTCACCTATGCAATTCTGAAAAGTAGTCTATTGAAAATATTCAAGAAAACAACATGTAAGCTGTGATATAGTTTTTTTGCTGACTCATTTCAAATCATCAAGCTTACAACAGCACTCTACATACCCACAGAATGGAGGGAACCCACAAAGGAGTATGTATGTTATGACCCCAACGGCCCAGACATCAACCTTCAACCCATATCTGTCACAGAGAGAGGAAACACAACATGACATTACTCGGTCAGTTATATATTTCAAACAAAAGTAATCTTTAAAAGGCCTTGGGCCCAGTTAAATCAAACCCCTTTAAGGAACATTCTGTGTTTAATATAAGTTCATGCATTCAGTTGACAGCATTTGTGGCATATTATTGCTTACCACAAAACTTTATTTCAACCGAGGTTACAGTGAGGCACTTATAACAGAAGTGAATGTGGTCAATTTGAGTATATATATATATATATATATATATATTTGAGCTGTAAAGTTGTTTAAATCGTAATTTCTACAGTTGTATTAGGGTTTGTTGACATTACATTGTCATGGCAACTAAGTTGTAAAATTGGCTGTTACTTTACACAGAAAATGTTAGTAAGCGATTTTATCACACTAAAATCAAGTCAACACACATATTGTTTACGACTTGGTCTATACTTTGGAAACAGTATGTATTTTAAAGGTTACGGATTGGCCCCAGATTTTTCCCCACTGTAACCCAGATTTTAGATTTTTTTTCATTCTAAATAAATTTTGTGGTGATCAATATTATGCCAAAAATGCTGTCAATTGAGCTTAACTTGTATTGAACCCGGAATATTCTGAGTAAAAAAATATATATTTATAGGGGTATTATTAGAAAGATGTTGTTTGCAATTGGCAATTGGTCTTCCTACTCTGTGAATTAGACAATACTTAAATAATGTATTCCTTTGCTCATGAATATATGACTCACCCCGTCTCTGCAATTATCTCTGGAGCTACATATGTTGGGGTGCCACATATAGTGTAGAGCAGACCATCTGCAAATGTTGCCAAGCCAAAGTCCCCTAGCTTCAGAGACTTGCTTCCATCCTGGTGCTCATAAACCTAAAACACATACATTAAAAAGTAAACACACAAACATAAGAGCCGAAATGTACTCTACGCATGTTCATGAACACAGACGCATTTTGCAACGCGAAGCTTGATTTCATGCGTTGTTGCATTCTGAAATGTGTCAGACCACAAGTCATAAGACAACCCAATTAAGCGTTGCATTATCAATGTTGCCGCAAGGAGTTTTCTCATTCAACTCAACTACTGTTATGGTGGAGCAAAAGTTTAAAGGGAATATGAGCAAGTAAGTTAAAGCCAATATATTCATAGCATCAGCATTCACATACTTGCATAGAGTTTGTTTCAGCTTTAAAACATCTAAAGACTTGTCAAAGTACTATGACCTGCTATTCAGATCCATGAAACAACGTATTCAATTGTTTAATAACAAAAAAAGTAAATATTTAAATTGTATGCTTTTGTGTTTAGTCTGACAAGCAGGTGCCACAGGGGAAGATAAAAGGGGCTCATGGGATTCTAGACAAGGTATGTCTGTTTTCCAGTTTTATATAAATATGGCTGGAAAACTGGAGGGAAATAAAAATGCACAATCTCTGCAGAATATGCCTAGTGCATCACAGAATTCTATACAGCATGAATTAATATTATCTGCCACAACTTTACACATTTCACGGGATATTAATATAAAATAAATGGAAAATGGTCTGCACTTATATAGCGCACACACACATTCACACTCACACTCACATTCACACCAATGGCGGCAGAGCTGCCATGCAAGGCGCTACCCTGCCATTGGGAGCAACTTGTCTTGCCCAAGGACACTTCGGCATGTGGAGTCCTGTGGGCCGGGAATCGAATCATCAACCCTGTGATTAGCGGCTGACCTGCTCTACTACCTGAGCCACAGCTGCACCATATGTGTGCAAGTGCAAGGCTCAAGGCTACAGAAATCACACCACTGTTAACACTGTGTTATTAGACAGTAACTTATTAGATGGGTCCTATTGGACTATATCCAGTATTACTGTAAGTGGAGCTTTCTTTACTCAAGAAGGTTTTTAAGGTTTGTGCTGTTGGATCCAGGAGAACGCATATTGCATATGTAAATATTGGCTGTGTTTGTGAATCTTTGATACATCAGTTCTGCATATATAATGACAAGATTCTCTCTGTCACACCATTTATACTCACCAGGAGATTTTCGGGTTTGATGTCACGGTGAACAATGTTAAGGCTGTGCAGGTATTTGATAGCGCTGGCCAGGTTAAACAGCATGCCGCTGGCATCCCGCTCTGTGTACTTGTTGGAGGAGGTGATAGCATCAAAGAGGTCACCGCCCTGTTCACACAAACAAGCATAATGTACATACAAGTTCATTAATTATTTAGGGACATTCTCTTTGTTGCCATTGAGAGAGTCTCTCTCAATGAGCCAATGTGCTAGGTTAAAGGTTAAAACACTACGTATATCTGGCTTTATACTATTTATTAGACAGATAGAGTAGTGAAAGACATACAATTATTCTGGAAATGGTCTTGGCACACACTGCATGCCAAACTTGAACATAAGTCACCTGCATGAGCACCACGACTCAAAATTCATGACTCACTAAAAAAAACTTTACTTAGCCAGTTGGTCATTTTATTTAACATTTCTAAACATGGAAGATAGTGGTCCACAATAATTATAATATCTATGAAGTCATGTCAAAGAAAAGCATATACTGGAAATATCTAAGTTAAGTTAAAGTTTGTGAAAAGACATGAGATTTTTCACCTTGACCAGCTCCATAACCAGGTAGAGCTCGTTATAAGTGTCCATTTCCTCAATCAGTAGAACGATGTTTGGATGCTTCACTTTCCGAAGAATGGATACCTCATTCTGGATCATGTGTTCCTATGAGCCATTGACAAGCCATACAATGTGATACAGATGTTGCTGAATTACTCTTACAGGTCATATAAGAAAACATTATAAGTAGTGCCAGCAAGTAAAGAATAATTAGTTTCAAGTGTAAAATGTTACCTGTATGCAATTTGTTAATTGAAAAGGATTCTTCTGAGAATCATAATCCACCTGGCATGGTTAATATAATCTCACCTTCCCCCTGCATTTGCTCTTGTTGATGATCTTCAGGGCATATTCTCGGCCTGTGGATCTCTCCACACACTCTCGGACCACCGCAAAGTTCCCGTCCCCAATCATCCTCCCCACCTTGTACCTCTCTGCAATGGAGGCAGGAACCTGAGGAAAATCCTGCATCAACTCAGCTAGAAGAACAGAGATCACAAAAGATGTAACATTATGATGACAATAACAATAACTGTAGACCATAGGTAGACTAGTTAGGCCTTTGAGCGGTCAGTTGATTAAGGTTTGACGATGAGTGTAGATTAATGTATGGCCTTATTTTTTAATATGTCTCAAATGGTCCAATTGATCACATTTAATGGTCCAATCAATCACAATTGTAGCAAATCCCACCAAAGTTAGAACTGATTTTGAGGTGTCCAATTTATCAAACACTTTTTAGTTATGTGTGATGCTGTGAAGATGTTCTCAAGGTTCCTCACCTTCACTGCCTAGCCCATCACCTTCGTCCATGGAGCTGCACACCTTGGTGGAGGCCAGTGAAAGAGAGGAGCCACTGTGCTGGGAGCTCTGTCAAAGAATCAAGGTGGGTAAAGGCCAGTTAAAATACACTTTTTTACGTTTACATTCAGTTACAAGTTGAGAACCAAAATTCTTATTATCATTCAAAACTACTGTTGAATGTATTATTGCTTAATAACAACATTATACTTTTTACTATTGTAAATGCATACTAAACCAAAGAGTCAGTTTCTATGGAAACAGCTTAGGTGTGCTAAGAATACATCAGTACTAGCAAAGCATGTGAGGTGAAATTCATTGTTTGACACCATGACATATATCCTGCGTGCTGTTGTGCAACTCAAAGAAGTGTTGTTTGTGTTAAACATACCATCTGCAAAGAATAATTAATATTGTCAAAAGGGAAAGGGATATATGGATTTTCATTTAATCAAATCACTGACATTTTAATTTAAAAATTGCCAATGGCAGTTCATTGAAGCAAAACACAAATAATAAAATAAATGCTACCTGTTTGTCTTCAAGCAATGCATTTGCATTCCAGAGAACAACAATTATTTTCATTTTCTACAGTTAATTATGCTACTACAAACAACAATCATTTGGCATATGTATAGAATAAAAAATAGCACTGTTCAATTGTAGGAAATTCAATATTTTTTAAGTTTATGGTATGGGGAAATATGCTTAAAATTGCCAAATAAACAAACTGAGCAGTAAGTGAGCCAGTATGAACTAGCCATTGTGATATACAGAACATGAACTAGAATATATGGAGCTAAGTTCAGTGTTGACAGCATTTTAATATTGACATTAATCTCTTGATATATATGCAATACAACTATTCTAAGGTATAGAACACAAGAAAAAAAAGAATCTACTTTAATCCCATCAATTAGTACTCAATGAGCAGTATTTGGACAAACAGAAGGTAATGTTGCTAAACCATATGATTTAGGTCTATCATCATCATCAGAGACAGTCTTGAGCTACAACTAGAGCAGGCATACAGCCAGGTCAAGAGGCTCATCTGGTGTTGCTAGGAAACATTTTGGGTGAACGTGGAATTATTCAGCATGGATGTGTGCAAAGTTAATTCAGATTGATTCAGCGCCGTATTTACCAATAGAAATTTGCGAAACATCTTCAATAAAATTAGGGTTAATCAAAAAAGGTTTGAAAATGCTTGATGGTTGCAACCTAGTAAAAATACAAAAAATAAAAAGAAAGCATGTTGACACAATATAAATATATTTAAGCGATTTAAGAGATCAAGGTCAATAGAGCAAATTAAAAGACATGAAAGGTCTTTGGATAAAAAGGTCTTACCCTTCGTCTCCTCAAACTGGCTGGACTGGTGGGAGATGGACTGGGAGATTTTCCTGATCGTGGAGTAGAAAGCTGACTTCCTGCTGTTCCGTTAGCTGAAATGAAGAACATAATTTGATTCTCAGACCAGGTTGTATTAGATGGTTCTCCTCTGATGATACTTTAAACAGAATGAATGTTTCAGTGATGATGTGACTGTTATGAAAATCATTATATATACAGAAGAAGAGCTGTAGCTATATCAACATCAGGAGGTATTTGAAGAATTGCTAAAATATTTTATTCTAGGCTTCTCAAAATTATTATGAAAAATAAGCAGTCACAGCATTTTCTGTGTAATTAGAAGCAAAAGCACAAAGGAATACGCATGTTTGTTTTTCTATCATAGTCAGTCCTTTCCATTGACTTCTATTGTTTTATACTGAACTTATGATATTTTCTATCCCCAAACCCTTCCCCTAAACCTAACACTCACAGAATCTTATTTGCATTTTTTTATTTTCAGTTATATCTTTATTAAAATCTAAAAATGCAATAAGGTTTCTAAATATTTCAGTCTATTTTTAAGATTTACACATTTTAATAGTTAAAAAATTCATCAAACTGAATAGACTAATCTTAAGTAAAGTACATTATAATAAAGCATTAATGTGAAGTATCTAAGTTTTATTAAATACTTTACATTATGCTTAATTCATAATATGTACAATTATTAAATAATACTCAGTTCATTTTGATGGAAATTGGTGATACATTTAAAATGCATAGACATTAAAAATAGACTGAAGGATTGTTTTGAATTGAGCCTGTTACCTCATAGGGACCATTAGCTCTAATACTTCCCATAATTTAGGTACATTAAGGTTTTACTATCATTAAGACATTTGGACCCCGCAATGTAGGCAAAAGTTGACCCACACACACACTTCAAACAGATTCCTTAATATTACAAGCATACACATGATACATAGAAATGTGATGAAAATTTGTATTAGGTATTAACTACAGCAATAAAAATGTGCAAAGCTTCAAAATATATTCAGATACAATGTCAAAAAACAAAACAAACAAAAAAACATTTTCTTACTCTACACCACCTTGAGCAATTAGAAATGTCAATGAGATATAAAATACGAAAAATTATTTATCGCCTCACATTCAAGACAATCAATTCGTCTTTATGAATGTTTAGCCCAATCTTGCCCTACCTTCTATAGTGTGCAGCAGGTTGCCCAAGCAAAGTGCAATTCCTCCTGCGCTCATAGTGATTGTCAGACACCTAGAATATGAATGAATGTGGGAGAGGAGAGGTATGTAGTGTGTGTCTGCTGGCCGCTCATAGGCAAAATGAGCTTTCTGCACAAACCTTACATCAAAAACAGCCACAGAGGGAGGAGTTTATCTCATAAACATACCATATCGTAGTTGCAGCTCTGTTTGTGTGGGTGACTTCAAAAAAGGTCTCCAAAATGATCTCATGGCAAAACAGGGTGGAGATGTCTCTTAGCCGTGCTGATGACGGGATTTTTGAAGAAGATTTCTAAAGTATATCAAGCACTGTCTGAATACAAATAAAGCTGTTTGAAACCTTAATTACACTATGAAGCTATAACATGACAGGGATGGGAACAAATAAATCCATTTCAGGCTAAGAGACCTACAGTATGTCATTCTGTGTTCTGTTTGTGTGTCACTGTATGCTTTCTCACCATCTGTGGTACATAATCATAGCCTGGCATAATTCAGCATGTGGAGAGAGTGAGAATTCATCATCATGTTATTTTTGGGATGGAAAACAGATTTGAAGGACTTTCAGATCAGCTGTCAATTTTGTATGTGCTGAACAACAAACTTGGGTAAATAAGTTAATGCAACCAGTGTGGGGAAAACACATTAGTCATTTAGTCTCAGTGAGAGGATGATAGTGACAGGAAACACTGAGGTATTCACTCACAAACTGGCTAAGTCTTCATATTAAAAGGAATAGTTTGCCAAAAATTAAACTGCTGTTACTTACTAACCCTAATGTAGTTCTAAACCTGTATGACTTTCACTCTTTCATGGAACAAATTAGGAAAAAAGTCCAAGGACACTCTAAAAGAGAGTGAAAGTGCCATAGAAGTGACACAAAATGACGTGGTTCATGTTGAATTTTCTTTTAAAACACATCAGTTAGGTTTAGGCATTGGTTTAGGGTAAGCATGTCTTGTTTTTTTCACCTCACATTTATCATTTAGGACACTTTTTTAGTTTCAGGTTAAAGTTTTAGGTTAGGGATCTGGCATACCGGGCATTTTCCCGGTGGGCCGACACACTTTGTGGCCGATCAGGGGCGGACTGGCCATCGGAAGAACCGAGCGGTCCAGTGGGTCAGCCACGAAACGGACCGAATGGGCCGCAATAAGCTAAAATTAATCGCCGCGTTATGCAGAACGGACCACAAAACGGTGCCACGATATGCAGAAAAGGACAGCGAACAATTTTATTCTCCATTGCTTCGCTTTATTCACAGATATTCCAGAGTTGTTGCTGTGCGAGTTTCCTTAAATTTCCATCATGACTTGCAGTGGGATTGTGTCTCAAATTATTGCACTGTGGCTCCTACTTTGAAAATATTAGTGGGATTCTCCCAATGCATGAGCGCATATACACAGACGTGAGGGACAGTCAATATTTTACATTTGTGTGTATAAATGGGTGTAGTTTGTAGTGTATGTGCTTTCCCAACATTACTCCCAGAAATGTCAAATTTTTTCCGCTGTGTCGACTTGTTGTTGGGTGCCATCCTATGATATTTGTTATCCATTAGCCATAGGATAACTGGCCCTCACAGTGAGCCTGGTTTCCCCCAAAATTATTTTTCTCCATTAACAAACATCTTATGGAGTTTTGTGTTTCTTATCACAGTCGCCTTCAGCTTGCTCACTGGAGGTCTAAATATAAATATAATTGACTTATTTTGTATTATTTATTTTAAGGTGCAATTTACAAGCATGTTTTTTATTAAACCGCACTATTATGACTTGAAGACATTACTATATTACAGATTATTTTATTAAAGCATAATTTTCTGTAAAGCTGCTTTGAAATGATGTGCATTGTGAAAAGCTCTATATGAATAAAAATGACTTGACTAAACTACTAAACTTAAATGAGCGATAGCTTGGATTTCGGGTGTTAAACAAATTTTGAAAGTGTGCTTGATCTAAACTAATACTAAAACGCACAGATCTTGAATGAGTTCTCCCAGACAACAGATCACCCAAAGTATAGCTTCCACAGTTCTGGAGATAAAAAAAAAGAAAAAAGAATTAGGACTTAAACGTGCAAGTTTGTTTAAAAAGAACGTACAAGTCTTAAATTGCATTCCAAGCAACATTAAATTGATTAATAACGTGTAGCTTGTACTTTTAAAATGGAGTGGTGGTGGTGTAGTGGTCTAAAGCACATAACTGGTAATCAGAATTTCGCTGGTTCGATCCCCACAGCCACCACCATTGTGTCCTTGGGCAAGGCACTTAACTCGAGGTTGCTCCGGGGGAATTGTCCCTGTAATAAGTGCTCTGTAAGTCACTTTGGATAAAAGTGTCTGCCAAATGCATAAATGTAAATGTAAAATGGAAGGTATGTAATAACTAACAGAAGTTGATGACGGAGCTCCTCAACTGCTATTGCCTGCACAAATATATAAAAAGAATAGCATATTTCATTTCCATCCATTATGCAGGATGTTTGGCTGATTTGGATCTATCAGCTTACATCGAAGTTCCTCCCACTAATATTTTCAAAGTGGCAGCCACAGTGCAGTCATTTGAGTAACAATATACCATATTTAATTCACTTTGTATTCACTATTTTTATGCTCACTCTTTTATTTAAAAAAAACAACAACTGTTAAAAACCTCATTACTAACCAAAGCATTTCCTAAATTATATACCAAAGCTGTCTGCTTTTTAGTTTTTGAAAAATGTAAAAAACCTCAAAAAACAACACATGTCATAACACTAACAACACTAAACATTGCTTATGAAGCTTTAATTGTTTAACAAAGATTTTTCATGACACCTAAGACAATTTAGCAGCACCAATTTCAGATCGATATAAACAATTCTGTCTGTTCCAGACTGCATGGCAAATCTTTGTCCTGTGAGACTTTCAGCCACAAAGTGGAAGCTTTGTATTGGTACCACTTTCTAAATCGCTCTACCTCATAAGCATTTGATGGCCACCCTCATAATTTCCATGCACAGTGTTGACCATTTCAGAGAATGAGGTTGTATACTCAGTACCAGCTCACTACAAAATGGCACGAACAGTGCACCGGTTCTGTGGAACTGTTATTTTGAGCCGAATGGAAGTTCCAGGCCTGAAAACAAAATTTAAAGAGCATGTTCAAGCTGCGGCACAATAATTAATTTGTTTTTGTTGTTGTTTTCGACATGTCCCTATCCAGCTTCATAACAGATGGAAGCCTGGCTGAATAAATGCCTGGTGGTTTCCAGGAACATCAACATTATGAAGTGATGATTCATGATCCATTTCTAGGGCTTAAATATAGATAATGGAGCCTAGATAAAATAAATGTTCAGGACAAGTTTCCGGGCACTTCTTTGTTAGGTTAGGAAAAGATACAAGAAATCAAGCTTGACAAGACAATATTAAAACAGAAAATATACATCTGAGGACAAATTAGTAACCAGAGCATTAAAAAAGGGTGCCTGGAAACACATTCAAAATGCCAAGAAAGACACTGCCCTAACATTGCATGTGTAACACGTAAGACTGCAGAAGTGTGCCGATGAGACAGAAACACAAAGAGGTGGCTAGGAAACAGAAAGCAGTAGAGTAAAAGCATGGAAGCTGGGACAAAAATGTCCCCAATATCCAGCAGAATATAAGTACCAACTTATGAGCCAAAGTTAGTTTAGCAAATTCAGAAATATGGTTTGCAATTATCAAACCAGTATGAAAAAGAACCAGCATGGAATACTAGATCAGACTTTCAAAACAAAAAATTACAATGTCATCGTGATAGCACAAACACTGGAACATTGCACTGATCAAACTAATTAATGCAAGAGTTCATTACAGAGGAAGAGAGAGAATGTCAGAACATGACATTTTTCGGCTGGATATGTTGCCTAATTTGTTATTTAACTCTTCAAACACATTTTCGGAGCATCAGTCATTGGAATGATTTGAAAATAATTAAAGCCACAAATCTGATTTCATTACAGGCACACTCTGCTCATTTATGTTTGAATTTTGTGATTACAAAGAATTAATTTACAAGTACCCAGTTTAGATTTTATGAGTCACTTTTTCACACCCAACCAACTCATCATCTTATGATACTTTTCAGAACAAATTTCAGTTTCAATCAAGAAACAACCATCCTCAAATTCTGCAAACATCAAAATGGTATCAAGCTCTTCAGATATTTTATTTCAGATAAGTTTGTCTCGTGATAAGCATATTGGGACATAATTGGTCTAAAGGGTCCTACCTGAGCTGCTGGAACCAGGAGACTTGCTCCTTCTTGAAGGTCCACCACTGCGAGGAGAGCAGCGGCCTTGCATGGAAGAGATGCGGCCATATGACTGCGATTTCACCACCCTGCAAGCTGAGAGAAAGAGAAAGACAAATCTGTTGAAGATTGCCTGAATTCAATTAACCTGTGTCTATCTATTGGGACAAAACAATGACTGATGAAGAAAACACACAAGATGCTTTAATGATAAAGCTTCAACATTTTAAATAAAAAAAAAAATATATATATAAATTAAATAAATTAGATAGTCAAGTAATGTTAAAACAATAGACATGAATGTCAGTAAATATACCTGATGCTTCCTGAATTGGTTATTTTTTAGCAATAAGTAGAATTTAATGTATGTATGTATGTATGTATTTATATATATATATATATTAGGGCTGTCGATTTAACGCGTTAATTCAGTGCGATTAATTTTACAAAAAATAACGTGTTAAAAAAATTAACCGCATGCCCACTGACAACAATAAGGAAGATTCCTGAGAAATGCAAGCTTGCAGTACCACCCGTTTAGTGACATTTCAGCTGTATGAGCAACGCGCAGTTTATTACAGTGAAGAAAACATTTCAATAGGCAGAACAACACAAACATGCGTTATGTTCTTGCGTTCAAAACACTCAAAGCGCAAATGCGAACTAAGGGATCTCAAGATGTGTGACGCAACACACCCGAGACGTCTGACGTAGGTGTAAATTAACAGGCTCATAATAAATCTCAAACTGATTGACAAATTCACTTGTGAAATGGATTGCCGTGAACTGTATGCCAATGATGGGCTTATGATCAATAATATGGTAGTAAACAATACATTGTATTATAAAGCCACTTTTTGTATTGTCTTATCAATGATTAACTCTTCTGCTACAGGAATGTAAAGCATTTTAATTATCTGAATATATATATATATATATATATATATATATATATATATATATATATATATATATATATAAGGGGTGTAACGGTTCTCAGTAAAAAAAAAACCCTGAACCATATAGTTGAAAAACTGAAGAAGAATTGGCACCGTGGTCGGTTAACCACAAGTTTAATGACGCATCTGGAGCACAAGTTTTGGTCAAGAAAACAAAGCATCAAATAGACACGCAAAGTTACAACCTTCACTAATGCAACTGAATGGATCTGAAGATGGATACATTGTGCCTGTGTTTCACATGGGTCAATTTAATGGCATCACTGTTTTGCACGCGTTGTGTGTAATTGAAAATGGCAAGTGGAGTAAACGAGACACTGATAGAGAAGCCCCCTGCATTTTCTTTTTGCAGTCAATTATAACAGCGATGGTCAAAATAAGTTTACAAAACAGGCACTGTTTGCATACATCGCTCGACATGAGTGCTGTATACTGGATAAATTTGTCAATAATGCGCATGCAAGTTCTTCCTGTTTCCTCGTGTTGCTGTAATCTATCCCATAATTCAAAATGCTCTTTGATTAACTGCATTAAAATGCAGTTATAGTGATACAGGATTAATCTTGTACAGCGACATCACCCAGGGAAAGAGCCGCAGGTGAGCCGAAATGGCAAACACTCCCTTCCAGTGCTAATTCGGACAGGAATTAATATTAAAACTTAAATAGCAAAAAAAAAAAAAACGAAAACCCCATCCATGTCTGTATAATTCTCTTAGTTTCAAATGAAGTATTCCCCACTAATAGACACGCTCATGCCGCGCACATGGATACTTACATACAGCATCACAATATACGCAATATAGCAAAATCAGAATCGACTGACACATTACATATATTGTTGTGACTTGCAACGATAAATATTATCATATTGCCCAGCCCTATTCCACAGTTAATAAGGTAATATGCTTTAAAGGAGACAAACCTTAGCTAAAGCTAAAATTCAACTCTCTAATAACCGAAAATATGACAGGATGTTAATTTGACTGACGACTAGACAGCCGTGTTTGACCGCTGTGTCACATCTTCCTGTTTTTAAACATCTTGTGCAGGGCGCCACATTTTTAGAAGATGTGTCATGTTAAAGAGCTTCAACGTTTAAAGGCGAGTCTTGAGACACCTGCAATCTGTTCTATTCATTGTCCACAATTACTGCCCACAACTCAAACATATTTATCTACAGTATATTGACAACCACAGAGGTCCAGTGATGGAACTGAGGTTTGGCCTTCTGTATAAGTTGGTTGTCTACAGAAACCAAAAGTGATTTTAAATTAGATGTACAGTACACAAAATGTATTATTTTACCACTGTCATCCAACAGGAAGTCATCCTGGTATCGGAACTTCTCTGGGCCACAGGCAATGAATATATCATCCTCACCAAAGAAGTCCTGAAGGCACATCACCTGCAAACACAGTAGAAGTAAACTTAATGTCCACACAAACAACATTGCATTTAAAAGTTACATTTTTCTTTATTTTTAAGGTCAAAAAGAGAGATGCTCTGTGAAAGCTGTATCTATGTTACTATATCTATGTAAATCTGATGTTAACAAAATATAACATTTATCTAAAGTCAAGATTTCAAGGAACAGATGTGAGGGTCAATTTAATCAGCATCTCAAACTGTGTTTGACACCCTCATTCTAAACGTCACTACTCAAGAATTACAATGATCTGTGAGTCCTCCAACTGCAAGAAAGAGAGCAGTGGGCCAAGGCAGTTATGCGTCTCACTTTTATTTATAATTTATACACAGTAATGAGAATGTGTTACTATAGCAACAGTGACGTCATCACTTAGATCATAGTAAGATGATTCAATCAAGTGGCACTGAGTGAATGATCGAATATTCAGTGATAATAAAGCAATACAAAGGCATCACTGATGATAACAGCGTAACCCGTGTTATGAGCCTAATACGTGTGATCTTAAGTTCAACCAGAGAAATACAGGAGTACAACAGCAATCTCCTGGAAGAGATGGAATAGTAGGGACAGCTACAGTATACTGAGATGTGCTCATCCGTTGATATTTAGTCAAATTTTCATTTCATGCACAACCCCCATTGTTACATTGAATATTTCGGCAGAGAGGACTAGAAGCTCAATGTAGATCATTAGAAAGCTGAGATCCTCCCCTTTAATGATGTATAACATTTTATCATCAATAGACAATAACATATACAGTATTTCCAATTATTTGTTTAGTCTGCTGTTCCTGCTGGACCGCATATTGGTTCTGGACATCTAAGATTTTTCACACAAGCAAGTTCACAGGCAAGTAAAAACTGGCAAAAATCTTTAGAAAACTGCCTACGGTAAAAGCTGATATAAAGTTTTTAGCTATTTGGGGTTTACAGCGGCAGTGATCGCCGCATAAGAGACATTTGTATTTGATGTCTTACAGAAATCATATTTCACTTTAAAGTCGCAATCCTGATATAAGTTTTATCTATTTAAATGCTATTTGAAAGACTTTTATATTCATATTAATATTTCTAACATGACCTCTAGGTGGTGCTGAAATGTGGCGTGAATGTTTTCAGGCCATATTTTGTTATTTTATGTAACACTAATTCAGAAGTGATGGTTATCTATATGAAAAGTCAGATTCTAAGCTTTTACCCCTTATACCCCTTATGCATCGGAGACTTAAACATTTTAAGCATAAGTGTATTTTTTATTTTTGCGATATAGCACCGGCTTTAATAAACAATTTTATTTTCAAATATGTTTCATAAACGTTTGATTAAATAATAAAACAAAGGGCCCCTATAGACCCTCAAGAATGTGTGATACGGAGGTCATATCAATACCTTGAAAAATATGTTTTAAAACTATTTTAAAATAATGGTGACATTTTAAAGCTCCCTCTCTCTCTCTCTCCGTCTCTGTCTCTCTCTCTCTCTCTCTGTATCTGTCTCTCTCTCTCTCTGTGTTTTTAACTAGATTTTGAAAAGATTTATATATTTTTCACCTCAGACAACCTTATTTGACCCTCAGAATTGCAAAATTGCAGTGTAGGCTTGATGAAAATATTACAACACAATATTTATCATGATCTATAGTGTGCAACTGTGCAATCGTGTTAGTTAATTAGTTATTTAACCATATAAAGAATAGTTTAACCACAAAAAACAAGGTCTAATGAGACCAAAAGCCTTCCATTACTGATGGACCACCAGCTGAAAACCAAACAGCACAGAAAGGTGCCATTGATCATTTCTCCTCATCACCACAAGGTGTCAGTAGAATTTCATTTTGCAGCTGCTACCAGGACTAAAGCATTTCGCCTTAGCTATAGGATAAGTGAGTTGAATGGCAATCCAATAATAATTTATCACTGCTAATTTGACATTTAATACTTATTAAAATTTCTCAGTGTCTTAAATCAGGTGTATTATCGTTCAGACAGTTGCTGTACCTACTACATGTACCTGCACCTTGGTACCTGTTACTTTTCAAGCTTGAACCAATCAAGGTAATTTCCAGTAACATAAGAAACATTCCAAGATATGAATCAAGCTCCCTCTTGGTCTTAGAGAAAAACACTTTTTTTGCATTATAGTACATTTACGTACTTGTAACATTTAATAAATCACACAACTCAACTTCACTTTCTGCCCATGAACTCACACGTTGTCAACATCATTTGTAGGCTATGCCATCACCTAATATGCCATCATATTACAGTCACACAAATTTAAAGATAACGAAACATAAGATAGTCTGAAAACTTGTCACCATATTTTGCTCTGATTGCAAAGTCTAAATCTTCTGGGTTTAAGTCAGTGTGTTGTCTGGGACCACTTGTAGTAGCAGGAGCTGTGGAACTTAAAAAATAAAGATACACAAATCGGATTAATTATTTTAATCCATAGTACCATCTGAAATTCCATCTGTAAAGCAAATTGAGTACAAGTGAAAAGATGCCAAGATATGGTGTTATCCATTCCTTCAGGTGAGACTCTGAACTGATTAGACAATGTCAAAAAAAAATGTCAGGGTCGAATGTCGGTTAGTCTCGCATAGCCAGGCTTTTAACTTGCGGCATAAATTCTGGTCCTCATTGCAAATTGTTCTAGCCAAAAAAACACCCAGTTAGAAAGGAAGAGACCATCTGACTGACAAGCAACAACTCACAGTTTTTATTTGTTTCTATGAGCTGTTTTTTAAGGTGGGCATATCTGAAATAAATTATACCAGCGTGGAAAACCTCTACATTT
The DNA here is from genome assembly GCA_032164185.1 of Moxostoma hubbsi. Taxonomy (NCBI): domain Eukaryota; kingdom Metazoa; phylum Chordata; class Actinopteri; order Cypriniformes; family Catostomidae; genus Moxostoma; species Moxostoma hubbsi. Next base: position 30,698,740 of record JAVLUX010000029.1, on the reverse strand, counting down.
TCTACATACTCTACATACTCTTCTAAAGCCATCTAATCGGACTGAAACTGCTGATTTCAGCCAGTGATTGCCATTTTTGTTTGCAACATGCATCAGACAGTCAGTGAACAAACCAAAAATGTTTTGATCCTGCTAGTAGTCCATTAATCTTGATAGTCTTCAAAATGTTAAGCCTAGCCAGGAATATTTAGTTCCATTAATTATGCATCATCTAAGAGGACATAAATAAATTAGGGTGATACAGAGATATGACCTTCTCTGAAGTTCCCTAATTGCAGTGATGAACCGCAGTATGATAGGAGAGTTAATGAGCACCTCCTGCAGGTTTCTATCCTGTTTGACAGGAAGCTCTTTACTGGAGTTTCCTCTCAAACTACTTACCAGAGCAGGAATGCAGCTCATCCACAAAGCCATTATTGACACTTATGTACAGATTAGTAATGTGAAAGATATTAGACATTATGACTTAAAGCCTCCTGGAGGTTAGGGCGTGGCGTGTGTAAAGGGATTAATGGAAAGGAGGAGACGAGAACTGGTTTGACAATATAAATAATAGTTTAATGAAGAACTGTTCCAAAAGACAAACACACACAGGTGTCGGGCAGCTGCCTGTAAATCTCTCTCTCTGTCACACTGCTGTCTCCAATCGGCCCTTATCCCTCTCGGGCTAATCCACCTGATTAGGGGCCGGGTGTGCGGAATCACAAACCGGCCCCGCCCTACACCCTACCACAGCGTGTTACTCTGAATAAACAAACCGGTTTCAACAAATCAAGAAGCAGAGTGAATAATTATATATATATCATACCAAAACCAACAAGTATCAAATCAATGTCATTAAAAAAAATTACATTCCTGATTCTCAAGCACGGATGCATCATGCATACTTGATTGACATGTGTACTACTGGTTTGGGCCTGAATAATTCATAGGTGTAAATTAATTTAAAATGCACCACTATCATCTACCTAGGTTAAATGTAAAATGTGACTACAGCATTTTGGGTCACATCATCCATGCCATGCTACTTTCTTATTCTTCATATATCCTGAGGCTGTTTGTCTCCTGAATAAATCTGGGTGTTGTGAACTGATGCACATGAATAATTCACTTGATTCAAGGATTACGTTCAAGGCATGCAACATGCACTTCAGCAAGCTTTTATCAGAAGAACAAAATTAATGGCTGCTTGAAACCACATACTTAATAATATCCATAATAATCTATGATACTGATAATAATTCATACAGATGTAGATAATGGGTCTAATGATTGCAACTAATTCCCAAGTATGTTACAAACATACAGATAATCTAGGCCTAAATGTATTTTGAATGTGTATTAAAGTCTAAAAGTTTAGCGAAATCCAGGCAGATGCATAAACTAGCTACTGTTAAAATGCAAGTGCCTTATTGTAACCAATATTTTAGCTTTTTCAAAATAATAGAGGGATGAGTCTAAATTATTTTCTGTAATCGATTTTACGGCACAAATGCGGTCAACAGAGCTTAACACGCACTGAACCTGGAACATTACTTTAAAGCTGAAGTAAGTCACTTCTGTGCCACTAGCGTCACCAGCACTGGTATTGTTAAAATATTCAAAAGAAAAAGATTTTATTTAATTTTTTTCCCATTGGTGAAACAGAAAGTACCACCCCAATCCCACACCATTAGTCAAGCTGATGTTGCTGTGTCGGTGTGGATGGACAGTTTAAACAAACAGAGGAATGTTTTGATAATGTTACACATTTAGTTTAACTTAAATATGGCTTACTCATAGTTGAATGCATTTTAAGCTGAGCTACAAGAACACTGAAATTACACAGTTTAGCTTTAGGAATCAACTACTCAAAACCACAAATCAGTCAACCACTATACAGATATTGGTGGTTACAGCTCTGTATTTCACCCATCACCATGTTATTGTCCAGTCTGCCCTGAGTGAAAAGCCACCCCATAACAGTAACACAGTTAACACAATGTCAGTTGAGGTCTCACCTACATCTGCTTCACTGTATGTGCCAACACCCACACACACAAACAAATGATTGTGTGCCACAAAGCATAGCACAGATTAATTTTTGAATTTCCAAATGTGATCCACTGAAATATGGAATATTTCAATATATCCCTCCATTAAAAAAAACCAGACCTGCATATTCAATAAAGTTTCAATCAGTGTGTAAATAAAAACCAAACATAGATAGATAGTGGGGCAGGGGGAGTATTGATTTCCTCTCAGCACAGCAGCAGCATGGGTCGCCACGTGTCCAGTAAAATCCCATTGATCGAGTATTGATCTGGACAGACTCCCACTGTTAACACTCAGAGCCCAACACAGGCAGCCTGTGCTCAATGATGCCATCCAAGGCCAGTTAAAAACAGGTTGCAAACACATGAAGTTGACTTTGTTGCTAAATCTTTATGGTATGGATTGATTGACTGGCATTATATTCATGCTATTAGCCAGAGGGGAACTGGCCCCCACAGTGAGTCTGGTTTCTCCCAAGGTTATTTTTCTCCATTAAACAACATTGTAGAGCGGAGGAAGGCGGGGCCGGGCTGGAACAACACATGCACGGTCCCCAATCAGCCTGATGGGGGTGCACTAGGGATAAAGGCCAGTCACGACAGTACGGGAGAGAGAGAGTATTACAGGCATCTGCTCTGTGTGTTTATGTTTGTCTGTTTTTTGTTCAGTTTATCATTAAACTTTTATTTATATTGCCAAACCGGTTCTCTCCTCCTCCTTTCCCTTATAACCCCTTACAAACGTCTAATGGAGTTTTGTGTCACAGTCACCTTCGGCTTGCTCACTGGTGTTATAAATACATAAATAGGTGGTGCTTGTGGCTCTACCTTTCAGACAGTCAAGGCATTTGTTTTTCTGTTAGACCTAAAGTATTTTGTTTAGCGTAAATTATCAGAATGCGTAGAATGCCACTAGAAAATCAATAAGCACTTTGCAACAGCCATTATACTATTTGATCTCAAGCAAATATGCCACCTAAAGCATCTTGAAATCCATGCCAGTGGCGACTAAACCTTTGGGTTGGCATACAGTAGTTTCGCAAAAAGAAATCCTCAACAAAATCCCTTGGAAAATAAAGAAATTTGAAAAATTAAACAACTCTATGTTGATTCTGCCTGTTCCTTTTGTTTCAGCCATATTTCTGTGTTTAATAATGACAAATGTCTGTTTGAAATGAAAGAGTGGTTTAACATGGATGGACTTGTTTCACACTGATGGCATGCAGTGACCTTTTATAAGAAATCGAACTGTCTACAGAGGAGCATTGCATAAGTCTAGCAGTGGAAGAAAATGAGTAATAACTAGCTCCATAAATGCAAGTCAGCGTATTGCAGTGACAAGCGGCTCCATTACACACACAAACATACACAACATGGATTTAAGGACATTCTGCAAAATTAAATGTATGCATTCTGCAGACAGCTTTATCCAAAGTGACTTGTGCAATCAAAGTATACCTTTTTATCAGTTTGTTTGATTCATGGCATTGCCAGCACAACACTCTACCAGTTGAGCAACTAAACCATTTTTACAAAGGCTTTCTTTGGTCCAACTTCTGACAACATTTAAAAAAGATGCCCACAGAAGGCACTTGTTTATTTATTAAATTAATATAGTGACTCATTTGTACATTGACAGCAATATTAACAGGACTATCTGTTTGTATGGCCAATGAGAGTTGATGGGAATGTTTGGGGTAACTTGTTTGAATACCAACATTATTTTTTCAAATTGATTTGTAAATGCAGAAATTACACGTGGCACCTTTAAACAAGACAAAATTAGTTGCCTGCTTTAAATGTTTGAGGAGGCACAACATATTAGGCTCCCTATTATAAAATTTCTCCCTTTCAAGTGCTAAAGCATGACAGGCTATTTTAAATGTAATTAAGGTAACCCTATCTTTATGCATATACAACACAATTAGAAAATTAATGAGACAACCAGTCTCATTAATTAATGGGTTTGTGCTTTATACCCAAATGTGATAATTTACTTATTTTTATTAAAGCTGGAGGGATACATTGAATTACATCGATCAGCCACAACTTTAAAACCACCTGCCTAATATTGTGTATGTTCCCCTCGTGCCGCCAAAGCAGCGCCAACACACATTCATAGGAGATCTGGCACCAACAATTATGCCACGATCCAAATCACTGAGATCGCTTTTTTTTCCATTCTGATGGTTGATGTGAACATTAACTGAAGCTCCTGACCCACTTCTGAATGATTTTATGCACCGCACTGCTGCCACACAATTGGCTGATCAGATAATCGCATGGATGATTGTTGGTGCTAAAGGGCTGGTTTGAGTATTTCTGTAATTCTTGATCTCCTGGGATTTTCACACACAACAACCTCAATAATTTACTCGGAATGGTGACAAAAAACTTGGGGGCAGCTGTGGCTCAGGTGGTAGAGCGGGTCGGCTGTTAATCGCAGGGTCGGCGATTCGATTCCTAGCCCACACAACTCCACATGCCAAAGTGTCCTTGGGCAAGACACTGAACCCCAAGTTGCTCCCAATGGCAAAATAGCACCTCGCATGGCAGCTCTGCCGTCATTGGTGTATGAGTGTGTGTGTGAGAATGGGTGATTGGGACACAGTGTAAAGTGCTTTGGTAGAGCTATATAAGTGCAGACCATTTACCATTTACAAAAACAAAAAACATCCAGTGAGCATCAGTTTTGCGGACGGAAACATGAGAGAGGTCAACAGAGAATGGCCAGACTGGTAAGAACTGACAAAGTCTACAGTAACTCAGATAACCGCTCTGTACAATTGTGCTGAGAAGAATATCATCTTAGAAAGCTATTCTGAGATGTGGGTTGGCACTGTTTTGGCAGCACGACGGGGACCTACACGGCACACAATATTAGGCTGATGGTTTAATGTTGTCGCCTTTTCATATGGCTCAACTGCCGAACATCTGTTCAATGTGAATTCAAAGTCTATCACTTACAATAATTAGATTTCAGAAACCCAGTGGGAATCTAAAATGAAAGGCAGACAAATCTAGTGCCCTTCAGATTCAGAAAATTATAACATAATGAGGTAATTCAGGAAGCAGCCAAATTAAACATCTGCCTCTAGTCGAAAGGCAATAAGCAAAGAATTAATTAAAACATTTAAAAGTGCAAACAAATAATAGTGTGGAAAAAAACCTAGTGCCAATGGCTTGAACTCACATACATGTCCTGATTCAAGGGCCCTTGACTTTGCACAACCCAGCCAACACTATTACGCAGCTCTGGCACTCTTAGAGGGAACTGTGGGCAAAACCTTCATTCAACCCCTCTCAGTCAGAGATGCTTAAACTGAAACCCAGACAAGAACATTCTTCCCATCCTAAGTGAAAATCACATCACTGTGGAAGCTAATATGTGAATGAAAGAGCTTTCTCTGCCTTTAATATAATATTTATGGCACACACTACAGGAGACACATGTCACCCGGGGGAAATTAGAGGGGAAATGTCTGTCTGTCTATCCTCAAGCTGTCTCACATGATAAGAATAATCCTACATGAAGGAGCTAGTGTCGCCACCAAAAAAGACTGCAAAGAATGGTGGATTATAACTAGGGATCACTTTATTGTGCAAAGTTAGTAAAACGAAACATCACTTTATTGCTGGCAGATTAGGCTAAACTTAAATCTGCTGTATGGAAACAGAAGACGAAACACATTACTGGGAATTTTTTGTCATTTCTATAGAGCAGCGTTTATCAAACCTTTTTGAACCAAGGACCATTACATGACCCCAAACTGTTTAAACAAATTATTTTAACTATGCCAATAAAGATTAAGGGACATTCCAGGAATGTGCCGTGGACTTTGATACTCGGCAAGCATCAAAGATTTGTAATACACATTATTAAAGGCTGTGCCCAAAACACATTATACGGGTGAGAGTTATGTCACGGAAATGTTATAGACATATATTGTTGCCTTAGAACTCACAAGCCAATGGAAACAATTATGTCACAGTGGTGAATTTCATGACCAAATTGTTTTAAATTCAGGACAGTAATATTGCTCATATTACACAAATTAAAGATTGTCATATATTAAACGGAGCATGTTAATGTCCATTAAATCATACAGTGAACCATAGTGCCAGAAGAGCTTGTTTTGGCATACAACAAAAAGAAAATACTGCCAGTTCAGGCTATACGTTTCAACATCATAGCCCTCACACGTCACTCTTCCCACTGTTCAGAACATCTGGAATGGACAGCAGCAATTAACGAATCTGACCACCAAAGACAATAATCTTAACCTGAATGCACAAGGCAAATATAACGTAGAAACAGTCTTCATACCTCAATATATTTTTTTAAACAGACACTGCACCCTAACGATGAATTACTTAAGGGGGGGCATTTGAAATTTCTAGGGGGGCACACATTCACTTTACATAACCATAGAGATCACTGTCAATGATGAAATAGCCTACAGAGAGGAGGTGCACACTCTGACACACTGGTGCCAGGAGCACAAACTCTCCCTCAACTTCAGTAAGACCAAGGAGCTTGTGGTTGACTTCAGGAGAAAAAAATGAAAAAACATCACCATCAATAGAGCACCGGTGGAGAGAGTCAGCAGCTTCAAGTTCCTCGGTGTCCACATCACTCAGGAGCTCGCATGGTCCGTCCACACTGAGGCCGTTGTGAAGGCTCACCAGCGCCTCTTTTTTCCTGAAATGGCTGAGGAAGTTTGGAATGAACCACAACATCCTCACACGGATCTACACCAGCACTGTAGAGAGCACCATGACTAGCTGCATCACTGCCTGGTACGGCAACAGCACCGCCCTCAACCGCAAGGCTGCAAAGTGTGGTGCAAACTGCCAGAAACATCGTCGGAGGTGAGCGTCCCTTCATACAGGACATCTATACCAGGCAGTGTGTGAAAAAAGCTCAGAGGATCATCAGAGACTCAAGCCACCTGAGCCATGGGCTGCTCACACTGCTACCATCAGACAGGCGGTATCACAGCATCAGGACAGTTTCTTCCCCCAAGACATCAGACTTTTGAACTCTTGATCGATCACGATACATATATCAATCAGCACCGCACTTTATTATCCTCAGACTGGACTCACATTTTATACTTCTCTCAATAACGCACTGGCAACTGAATATCAACCGACAACTGAATATCAACACAACACTTCCTATTTATTTCCTCTGATTACATGTATTATTAGGAGTATACAGTGTTGTGTAACAGATGTGTAAATTGTGTTGTGTAAATTAGATGTTTATTGTAATTGTCATACTACTATGTTGCACTTATGTATATGGTTGAGTGACAATAAAGGGATTTGATTTGATAACGTAGAAAGTAATGATTGCATCAGGCTGGAGAATTATAAGCGTGTCAGGTCTCACCTGGAGCACTTAAACCAAAAGCTCAAGAGTGGCCTATCTCATCATAACAGGGACTGCTACTAATAAATGCTTGTCAACAGAAATCCAATATTTACAACCTTCTAATACATTTCAAAGCTTGCATCGCTTCAGCCTATGAATAAACTTCCTCTCAGAAAAACAGATAAGTACCAGAAGTGATGGCTAAATCCAAGTTACAGCAATTGTTAATGGGCGTACAATGTAATGTATCTCATACTAGGTGTTTTCACACTCACTGTTACTCGATGGTGGAATGACCTTCAGAACAATCTGAAGATATCTGAATATTACTTTCTCCATAGGGTCTTGTGATGTAGCATGTTGCTATGGATAAAAGTAGCCCAGATAGCAAACAAGCATTAAAACAATTTTAAGTCAACGTTGATGCGTCAACATTAATAGCATTGAATTAACATTACAATTTGATGCTGGTTCAACATCATGCATTAGAGTTCATTTTGAAACGTCTTCAAAATTTCAACAACAACAAAAAATTATGTTAACATCATTGAATCAATGTTTGATTCTGATCTTGATTCTATATCACATTTGTTGAAACAACATTGATATTTCGATCTCAACCAAAATGATGAAAAATCAACATTGTGTCAATATCATCTTGCTATCCGGGATTTGATGCAGGCTTTTCCTAATCTTTTATGTTTGGGTGTGGAAATGCTGAGCATTGAGTGTTTTCGTGGAGATAAAATATGCAGAAAGCATTATTCTGAAAATGTAGAGGGAACACAATGAATCGATCCAGAAATCAAATCTTGTGGATCACCATTACTCACTATAACAATATACTGAGGCATGCAGTAAATGTTTCTATAACATAAAATAAACAGCCATGCATAATGTCTCATGTGAGTGGCCTGTTTCATTGCAGTCCTTTGCATCAGTCATCCCAACCCAGGCCTGTAACATCTACTACTGCACCCCTCCTGCCGCAGATGCTGTTGCTAAGTAACCCCTCCCTCCAGATTGCCATAGAAACGGAGGTTTTATGTAAAAAAAAAAAAAAAAAAAAGGAATCAAGAAGTGGGGGAATGGCTAAAACATAACTGGGATGTTTAAGTGTGATATTTCCAAGACGCCTAAACCAATAAATAAACTGAAAAGTAACTAATAAAAGCATTCAATATTTAATTCAGTGAATTATCCAAAATAGGGCATCCCTTATTGTTATTTAATATAAAGGCCAATCTTTCTATTGAATTTCCTGCTAATATAACTACTATATTTTGTAATATATCCTATACTGTTACATTTTCATCATACCACCCACTTCTAATATGGAAGGAAAAAAAATGAAGAGTTATAACCTCTTTTTAACCTTTTTATCAATGAAATTATCTTTCTCAGATAATTCTGAAAAATTTGAATGTATTACTTTGGTCTCTAAGACACTCTTGCATACTCATCTTCACTACTGAGATGAAAGATAGTGGTTATGTATTGGAGATGAGCTTAGTCAAGCACTTGTCTGTAATGGGTGTAAACAGAGGAAATGCCACTGAAGGCCAATGAGTTTAAGGCCCTCTGGTGACAGCTTGTCAATTCATCAGTCTGCTCCTGTAGAGATACAAAAAGGTCACCGTCCCCAACCAGCTTCGAACCATACGGCTGCCTCCCTCTGCCTGATCTCTTTTTCCTTCATCGTGAGATCCAAATTTAACTCTTTTTCTATACACAAAACATTTATATAAAATCATGCTACAGCAAGATAAGTAGCAACAATAAACAGGGAAATACTGAAAGTACAACAATGTGATGTGTAGCTATAGTGGTTAAAGTTTGTAACCCAAAGGTCACAGGTTCAAACCGCAGAGAGACCAATGTGCCTCTGAACAAAGCACTCAACCTCAGGTTGCTTAAAAGGAATATTCCAGATTCAATAAAACGTTAAGCTCAATCGACAGCAATTGTGGCATAACATTGATAACCACAAAATGTATTTTGACTCACCCTTCCATTTCTTAAAAAATAAATAACAAAAAAAGCAAAAATCTGGGTTACAATAAGACATTTACAATGAAAGTGAAGGGGCCAATCTGAAAATGTTAAAATACTCACCGTTTCAAAAGTATAGTCACAAAATGCAAATAAGATGTGCGTTAACATGATTTTAGTGTGCTTACTAATCTTTTCTGTGTAAAGTTATAGCCAGTTTTGCAACATCATTGCCATGACGATGTGATGTCAACAAACCCTAAAATGACTTAAAAAAAAACAACAACATTGGTTTAAACAACTTTACAACTTAAATAATACGTGAGTTTTAAAAGAAAATAAATGCAAGGGCTTTAAAAAAAAATAATTGTAAGCTTCACATTTCTGCCTTTAAACCCTCTAAAAACTGGCCCCATTTACTTCCATTGTAAGTGCCTCAATGTAACCTCGATTTTTTAATTTATTTTTATTTTTTTAAAGAAAAGAAGGGACGAGTCAAAGTGTTTATTTGTGGTAAATAAACAGTATGCCACAAATGCTGTCAACTGAGCTTAAATTGTATTTAACCTGACATATTCCTTTTAAGGGATTGTTCCATAGTAAAACATACTGTTAGCTTCTTTGGATCAAAGCGTTAGTTAAATGAAGAATAGCCACCACAAAGTAAGTCATATTCCCCACACGTAACCTTATACTCTGTTTCTATTTTGACGGTCAGGTGTAAAAACCTGTAAAAAAAAGTTTAAACTTGCTGATTTTTTATAAAAATTGGAACATAGATTTAAATAAATATTGATTTTATTCTAAGGGACTGTTGAGAAAGCTGCACCTCATCTGACTTGCAAAATATGTGTTTGTTTGTCTCATTTGAAAGTCTCCTGTTGGCCCAGAATTCAAATTAGCCTTCAGCTCGCTTTTCTCCCAAAACAACAAACCTTTACTATCACAAACAAAGACAGTACTCAATTCTAAATACATGTTTTGACAAAATGACAATTGAGCCTAAACATCATTAAGTGGACAAGGATAAAGAGAGGACAGCTTTCCATTTGTCCTGCATGGCAGAAGAGATCAGCTTGACCTGTTTGAGATGGTGGTGCATGAAGAGCACCACCTTTAGGGAAACCAGGGCACTCAAGAAACATCTTGTTTGACTAACTAATGTAAGATAAAGGCAAGAGAATGCCTTTGATTCTACTTTCTGTTTAAGCAGCCCTACTTTAATGACTTTGAGCATTTGATGCATTTTGAGATAAACCATCCCAGCAAAGCTAATTATGACTCTTAGTCTAACAACTGAAAGTGATATTGTTCTAATGCTTGCCTTTACCCTTCAGGGATAGTTCACTCAACAACAAAAATTATCATTATTTACTAACCCTCATGCCATGCCAGATGTGTGACTTTCTTTCTTCTGAATAACACAAACAAATATTTTTAGAAAAATATCTCAGCTCTGTACTATAGGTCCTTACAATGCAAATGAATGGTGACCAGACTTTTGAAGCTCCAAATATCACATAAAAGCAGAAGTAATCCATATGACTCCAGTGGTTAAATCCATATATTCTGAAGCGATACGATAGGGAATGATGATAAACAGATCAATATTTAAGTCCTTTTTTAGAATAAATCTCCACTTTCACTTTTGACTTTCACATTTGTTTACATTTTGAAAGTGAAAGCTAAGATTTGTTGGGAAAAAATGACTTAAATATTGATCCGTTACTCACCCATACCCTTTATGTGATTTTTGGAGCTTCAAAAGTCTGGTCACCATTCACTTGCATTGTAAGGACCAACAGAGCTGAGATATTCTTCTATAAATCTTTGTTTGTGTTTGGCAGAAGAAAGAAAGTCATACAAATCTGGGATGGCATGAGGGTGAGTAAATGAAGAGAGAATTTATTAAATTTTTGGGGGGTGAACTATCCCTTTTAACCAAACCAGGACATTAATTACTGGGCTTACATTCATTTATGAAGTCAGTCAATATTGTTTGTTTATACTCTGTCTCTTATCAAATATAGACTAAATATCCACACTGAGCAAATAGATCTTTCTATCCAAATACAACTTTCAACCAAACAATGCCATCATTATTGCCGGATCCAACAATACACAAAACAGGCTCACAGCTTCAGAGGAACTGAATTATCAACACCAAATGGACAGACTTAAACAACATGCCCGCTGTACTTACTAGTTTACCATCCACTGTATACAGCCTCTTGACGACCCCAGAGTCAAGTTTGATAGCATCAGTGATGTCCGTGAGAACCTGCTCAAAGGAGTGGGCTGTTTTCTTGTTGAGAAGGATGCGCACCGCTTTCCGAGGTTTCACCCCACTGCGAATTATGGTAACCAGCTTGGGCCGAATGAAATCCTTGTTATCCTTGGTTTCTAAGGAGCCGGTCTTGGTGCTGGCCAGAGAGGTGGGCGCTCGTGCTGAGGCACTGGTCCTGGGGTTGACTGACCAGTTGGGGTTTACATTCTTGGTGTATTCCAGTTTCTTGTAAGGCTCAATTGAGCCACACACATAGCTCTCCCCTGTGACGCAAAATGGAATAACATTATAGAAATAACCAGAAGATGAAAATGTAATGCAGTTTTCAAAATACAATACATGGCCAAAGTATGCAGAAGTAATAATTTTACAACAGAGAACATCTTGCACTTCATAATTGACTTTCTTTTTTTTTTTTTTGTATCATCGCTATGAGGAAATACTAAAGCAGAGGGAAATCTATCAATTTGTCCACAAGTGAGTTAAGACAGTCAATAAGCATATGATCCCTAATAAAAGACTGTAATGACGAAGATGACACACAGTCAATGTTAAGTGCACGGCTGAGACTGAAATCACATCCACCTCACTCATTTACATTAATTTTACCCCTGAAAGCATGGCAGACACGAGCATGAATGAATGGATGGGTGTGCTACATAAAAACGTTCAACTGAGATGCACAGAGCAGCACATTCAAATTCAAACTGAAGCCATTTAAAGGGGCCATGACATAAGAAATCAAATTTTCCTTGATCTTCTGACATATAAGCGGTCAACATAGAAGTTTCAGAACTGAAAACGTCCTCCTTAATAGAAAAAGAGCTTTTATTTAAACCAAGCTGCAAAAAAGGCTTGTTTGGAATTTGTGGATCTTGTGACATCACAAAGAACAAATGCAACGCCTATATTCCGTCATTGCACCCTTAGCCCTGCCTACTGGTGCTCAGTCAGTCACACGGGTGAAGAGGAGAGAGATGGGGCCTGTCATGGGAAATTGATCCTAAGTAGACTTACACAGGACACCTTCGTGTACCTGTCTGGATTTAAATGTTTTTCTACATAAACATGAACAGACAAACATCTTTGACCGATTGATACATAACTCAGGCCACTTTTAAAAGACGCAGTGTCAAGTTACAACTCTGAAGAGAAGCTGTCTGTCATTCAGGAAGCATCATTGATTACAATGGGTTATATTGCTTTTGACACGACGCAACTCTCGCGTCTGGTTTAAAGGGGCTGCATGATGTCAGCCAATCATAACAGTGGCCGCTTACATTGAAGATTTAAGGAGACGCTTAGGCCAAAATCAAGCGATTCAGACAGAGGGCCAGAGACAGGGTGCAAAATTATCATTTACAACTAAATTATGACTGTTTTAATGCAAAAAAAATTCAAACTTTTATAACATTATCCATGGCATTTGATACATTGTACATATTATGTACATGCGTGTTGTTGGATTGTACTAAAATGTATAGTACCTGCATTTACTTAAATCTGTAGTTACACTATAAACCTTACCTTTAACCCTAAACCTAACCCTACCCTTACTCCTAAACCTACCCATACCTCAACCTCAGTTGCAGCAAATATGAATTGTGAAAATTTTGCAGAACAAGATGTAGTTACACAATAAATACATTGTTTTGTATGTATTTTATTGTTATTATATAGTAGTTCAAGACACCTAATATAAAGTGGGACCATACAATTCAATTGAAGGACAAACTTTAGGCTGATTTATTGTTCTACACTGAGTGAAAGGGAGAGGTATACAGTAGACACAGAAGCTGTAAAATATTAATAAGTATTAATAAGCCTTCCATTTCTTTTAAAATAACAGTACCTTTAAGGTATCTACTCCCAGACAATTAAAGCTGGGTGTATCTACATGAATTGCCCTAATATATTAATCCTTGCTTAGTACTATAACCCTCATGTTTTGTTTGGGGTCTCAGCTATTACACATGAATAAATGCTATGAATGTTTGAACGCTAAGATTCTCTGATTAATGTATAGGAAGGACGGCATAGCCGTGTTTATTACAGCTGCTTATTTTGATCTGTTTCTTTTCAAAAAATGTGTATTTTCTGCTAGATTGGATATCAGTAAAATTTTGAAAAGTCTGTGACTTTGTGATACAACAGACAGGATAAAGCTTCAGTAATGTCTGGCTTATGGGTTTTGATTGGGTCAAAAGGACATATTGAAAGATTTTGAGGAAAATAAAGGTTCATTTTAAAACTACGACTATTATTTTATTACTTACTGCACTGAGGTCTTTGGGACCTCATACGTAAACATTTATTGTCATTTGCAACAAAACATTAGTAATACATTTATTAAAGCTACATCCTAAATGTTATCATATATGATATACTTGACATATCAGTTCTGAATGCTTTTATTAGTTATCTTCAGTTTATTTATTGGTTATTATCAAGGTGTCTAAAAGATGGTGCCCTCATATGGAGCACACTACCAAATCAACACATTATGTTCTAATCTGTCCTCTGCACAGGGCCATGTAGCATCATAAAACAGAACATACTGGTGTTCTTAATAAACCAGGCAAGGGCCTGTAGACATCCCAGCCTCACCTTCCACCAGCTGCTCCATGCTGGTAATCTTGGATCCATCGATGGCATAGATGGTCCGCACCCCTTGGGGTAGATTGACATTATCTGATAGAGCGCGTGTGAGGTCTGCAAGCAGAGCATCAAAAGATCTGAATCTGTCATTGGAGATAGCGTAAACAATCCCTTTGAAGTAGCGGTCTCCATTGCGGTAGAACCAAACCTTCTTGGCTTTCTTCTCGGAGCTCAATGCCTGTAGGGTCCGGGTTCGGTACAGACTACAATGAGCGCTGTGTGTGGGGCTGGGAAGGCAATTTGCCCGTGAACCCACACGGCTGTCTCTTTGTGCTTTATCCCGTTTGTCGAAATGCTCCAACTCCATCTCAAGACCAATGACTAGTATACCTGTGGGCATTTGAGTGGAAAAAATATGAATATATGAGCTATGTTGTGATATTTGTAATGTTAGTATCGATTTATAGAAATGATAAAACTGATAGTTCCAGTACTGGATGCTAATTGGTCAATAACAGTGCTTTATTCAAGATAAACCAAAGATACAAATAGTAGCTCTGTGAAGAGGTCCTAAAGTATAACTATGCAGTAGGATTTGAATTATATCTACAATTCAGTATTCACTAGATGAAATGCTATTTTATTATATCATCAATGGAATTACTACTAGAGAAAATGCTTACTCTTGATATCAGTTAATACTCTTGCGCTATTAAATACTTAAGATTATATAAAAAATATATAAAACATAATTACTGATATCTGTAACTGCATTTTCACTAGTAGAATTTCACATCTGTCATTCACTCCTGTTCAAAATGCTATGAGATATCTAATTAATTTCTTAATAGTGAAATTCTAATTTCATATATCAGCTATGTACTTACTAGTAAATATCACTTTTGACATCTATAATTAGACAAATATATTTTTGATCTAAATTCATTTCAACATGTTAAATTTGCTATTTTAGATATCTGAAATAGCAAAGAGTAATTAAAGATACTGATTAAAATATATATATATTTTTTTACTAGTTGTTCTCCAATTGTTGATATCAGTAAAGTTCAATTGGATGGATGGATGGATGGATGGATGGTCGGTCTTTGGCTGAATTTTGTTGAAATTAAATTTTTGATATCAAGAATTGGTAATTCCATAATTTTTTATATCAAGTATTAATGTTTTCACTTGTGCAAATCTAATTACTGATGTTCAAAATTAGCATTTTTACCAGGACTGTTGTAATTCCATTGCTGATATCAAGAATTATGCTTTTTAACTCGTTAAAATTTAAATGTAGATGTCTATAATTCATCCAGCACATAATTAAATGCCAAAAGGGCATGTGATAGTGCAGCACCGGCTGATCCATATTTTTGTTACATAGAGACTAAATCTTATATCAGAAGGTGGGCATATAATTATTTTACTAAAAAATGTTTTTTTTTTTAATTTAAACAAACATGTTTTTTTTTTTTTATTATTATGTGGTAAACGTTTTATAAAATCAATAAGGCACCTAAGGCTGTGTTGTATAGTCAATATAGTCACGGCTGACCTAACAATGACTATATTCAAAATATAGCATAACCTTTCCAACCATATAGCTACATTTCAGGTCAATAAGATATCAGTTTCAAATGCTATTTACCTGGCAAGAACAATATGAAATAACCAAATAAACCAAAAAACTGAAGATAGGTAAAGCAAATTAAAGGACAAACGAACCAACACCAACTACTCTTAGCCTACTCTTAGATTGTTAAAATAAAATAGTCTCAGTGTCCACACAGACAGTGACATTACAACGTGTGCTCATTTAGTGGCATGATTTTGATCACTATTCATAGGCCTATAGCAAAATGTCCAATGTATGGTATATGTCCCAAAACATAAAAAAGATTGACAAAAATTATGATTTAGCTAATATCCTCAAAACGTCCATATGAGTGTCACGAATAATATGAAGAAACACACCCACATTACAATTACAAAGCGATACCCATAGCCTATGTTTTATGCAGTCAGTGCTCTGGCGCACATGGCGTGCCTTGCTGAAAAAGAAACATATGCATCTTACTTGAGCGCGTTTATATATCCGATGACCACAGTCGATATGAAACCACACCATTTAATGACTTGTCATTAGTTTCAGAGGATGCTGCCTGGTGATGGTTTTTAGGAGCAGGAGGAGAGAATCATATGCACTTCTTTGTGCGCTTTGGTCCCAGTGCTCTATCAGCTCTGCTGGATGGGGAGGATGGGCTGCAGCCGGTGTCTGTCTGCCCCTTCACACTTATTTACATTGGACCAGCCCTCATTTTCATGCAAACCCCCAGTAAGCTCTGCCTTTGACGTATTCCTGGAGCCTCAATGAATGAAGACGGGCGACCAGGACTGTGTCTCAAATTGTGGTAAGCTGCCTACCTAGACAGGTACAGTAACGAATGATGCTGCGCTGCGGTACCGCCCTGGGTGGGGAGGGGACTGTTAAACGCTGTTTTCAGTTCAGTAGAGACCAGTGTTGCCAGATGTACGATAATTATCGTATTTGTACGATAATTTTGACCTCTGTACGATGTACGATCAATAATGAAAAAAATACCATAATGTACGATAATTTCAGATTTTTCAGTCGTTCGTCCAAACACACATCCTACCGCTTCTCTCTCGGACCCCGAATCATTCGCAGGCTCGCCTGCCTGCGCGCGCGCACACACACACACACACACACACACACACACACACACACACACACACACACACACACACACACACACACACAGAGACAGAGACAGAGAGAGAGAGAGAGCACAAGTGGATGTGGCATCCGATGATGACAGCGACTTAGAGATCGAATTTGAATCTTTTTTCTTTTTTGTGCACTTTTTTTCGGCATATCTTTTGCACGTTGGAAAAAAAAAAGTTATTCAGACTTCCTCCAGTTAATGTGAGCGTATTATACAGCTTGTTCAAATTGGCTGTAAAATTATTTGGAAGATAAAATTGTTGGAAAATAACTATATTTTATGCGTTTGGTTTGTGTACGATAATTTTTTTTAAAAAACGATAATTTTGAGGTTTTGGTACGATACTTCGACATTTCTAATCTGGCAACACTGGTAGAGACACTCCTTCAGAAGTAAAATATCTATTTAAAATATGTTGTATTGTCGATTATCTCGTGGTCGCAATAAACTCTTTTGTAAACAAATTAAATAAATTATGATAGCAAATGCTGCCCTCTTCCCGTAATCGGATGTCACACCCGCGATTGTGGGATACAGTGAATGTGATATATGAACATGCCCGATATTAGAAATGTGTTTACTGCAACAAATAATACATTTACATGTATGCATTTGGAAGAGACTTTTATCCAAAGCGACTTACAGAGCATTTGTTAGAGGGACAATCCCCCCGGAGCAACCTGTAGTTAAGTGCCTTGCTCAAGGACACAATGGTGGTGGCCGTGGGGATCGAACCAGCAACCTTCTGATTATCAGTTGTGTGCTTTAGCCCACTACACCACCATTTTTAAAACAGAATATGTATAATTCTGCATAATTATAAAAATGCATAATTCTAGCCTATATGTTAACAAATGTTTTTCTATTTATATTAAAAGATAGGCTACATTTAATGTTGTTACCTTCTTTAAACGAGGTTGACATCCTTCTTAGATCAGGACTGGTTGTTCCCATTTCATTACTTTAAGCACCTGAATTTCTATTTAACATTACTTTTTTTCACTAAAACAGAGACACCGAAATATTATGCCTTTAATTAGAGGAAAAGGCATTCCTTTGCTTACCCTACACCTCAGATCTTTTATTATTATTTATTTTTTACATTTGCTAAATAGTGAGCCTGTATTATCAAACAAGTATGAGATCACTAGATAGCGGTACTACACTTAAATTAAAATTCACCTGCGGAGAGCAGCGATCAAGGATTTAAAAATATTATTTACATTTTTGGATGAACTATCTCACAATTTAAGTGAATGGTGGCCAGAACTTTGAAGGTTCAAAAAGCACATAAAAGCAGCATAAAAGTAATACTCCAGAGGTTAAATCAATATCTTCAAAAGTGAAATAATAGGCGAACAATATTAAAGTATTTTTTTTTTAAACATAAATCTCCACTTTCACGTTTTATTTTTTGCTGTTGTTTTTTGCCATTTGCATTCTTTGTGCATATCGGCAACTACTGAGCAGGGAGGTAAATTTATAGTAAAAAAGGACTGAAAGTTGATATAACTTTTCTTTGTTAAAATACTTTCTCCTAGCCCCGCTTAATAGGCTGAGACAACTATTAGTAAGTCTTTCATATGTTAATTTTCTTGAAAACTGTAAACACTGTGTTTCTGTTGCTCTATGAAAATTTCAGTTATTTTTGAGCGACCTGCCCCAACAACATTACTCAACTAATGGCGTGAGTTGGTGATGAGACGATCTCCTTGTTTGACCATAGGCAGATGGGAGACAGATTCAGAAAGCTGTTTTGAAAACAAATGTATTCTTGCAATTCCATTTGATGGCACAAAAATGACATTAAAATTGATATATCATATCGCTGCTGAAGATATGGATTTAACCTCTGGAGTCATGTGGATTACTTTTATGATGCCTTTTTGGACCTTCAAATTTCTGGTCACCATTCACTTGCATTGTATGGACCTACACAGCTGATATATACACTTCAAAAAAATGTTGTTTGAGTTCAGCAGAAGACACAATGTCTTACAAATCTGGAAAGGCTGAGGATGAGAAAATTATGAGAATTTTAATTTTTGTGTGATCTATGCCTTTGGATTCGGTTTTAATTTGCACACACAGGCCAGATTGGTCAATATTTAAATCAACATACACAGAAAACAAGTGAATGAAATATTGACCTAATGTGTGAACAATCACTGGTCCACAAATGTATTTTCTGGAGACATTTTTTTTAAAGAATTAAGCTAAAAGCACCAATTCCAGCTATTTTAGTAATTACATTTTATTCAAGTTTAAAATTGTGCAGAATTAGCTGCAAAATAAAGAGCATTTGGTGAGGCTTGCTTGTGTTTCACAAATTTGTTCAATTTTAACTGATTAGTACAGTGACCCCTTCTGGAAATGTCACTAGGTGGCAACATATGAGTCTCTTATGTGCTATGAGTGAGTCAGTGAATCATTTTGAGTCCTTCATGACCGAAATCTACCAAGAGACTTTATAGTGTTTAAGCATTAGAAGAACAAAGCAGATCTATAGTCTTCCTTCATTCTGAACATTATTTTTCCATCCAAAATGACAACAATAATAGTGAGTTTCAATAATGTCCTTCTCCTTTAATAAAACATACATGGCTACAAATCTACTGATCCTACAGTATTTAAACTGCCGAGTATGGCTTTCATCAGAGAAGACCACAATAATAGACAAATAATAATAATAATTTTGAGTTTCAATAATGTTCTTTCGTCATTGTAAGCGCATTTCACATGAGTTGAGTCGAGGCGTCAAGCGCCACATCAACTGATGGCAAGAGTTGCAGAAAACTTCAGAGGGGCAATTTTAGGAATTTGACACATAAAAAGCAGGAGGTGTTCACAATAAACGTTGAAAACATGTATTTGGAAGAGACACATTACTGGTGAAGCAAAAACGTGTGCGAAATACACTTTGGTCTGACGTCACTTCATAGACGCGAGTCACGAGAAAGACCCTTAACACGTATAAATATCAGACACATTTGCACATTAATATTTGCTCTTCACAAATCACAAAAGTGACCGATTATGGTTTCAAAATGACAAATTTCTCCGAAAGGTGAGGAGTGATCCCTGTGTTTGGATCCCTCAAATAAATAAATTTCATTCATTTATTTATTTTGTGGAATTTAATCATTTCCCACGGCACACTAGTGTGGTCGGGAAACACGGTGTTAGATAACATAGGATAGAATCTTTATCATTAAGCAAACCAACTGACTTCTGGTTAAACATTTTATACTTTAATATCATTTTACAGTGTCAGCACATTTAATTGAGATATATATTGCAATAAGACACACAAATATCCATGAAAACATTAATGAAACCATGAAAACACGTTTAGGGCCCGTTAATGCTTACAGTGAAATGTAAAATGTTATGACACCATTTCAAGTTATTTGAATTGTCTATATGTCCATAATTACATGGAAATGTCAGTAGTCAAGTTTTTTTAAGGGGAAAAAATAGTGCAGTCAACATTTTTCATGATCTCTAAAAGATTCATCTCTACACTGGGAGAACATCATACTGTATATCTGGTGTGTTACAGTTTCATGTAGCTAGTATGAAATATATTGTATGCCTCTTTCATTAAAAATATTATTAAAATATATAATTTAACTTTAAAATACTTCAAAAAAAAAAAATTCCTGGCTTCAAATTAAAATCCTTCACAATATCGAACCTCAAAAGGTTAAACATCTCAAACTCTAAATGCACTGATATTTTCCTTTGCACTTTTAATGCACAGGTAAACCTTGCACCCATCAGCCAACTAAAATGTTCATGTCTGGTCCTATCAGGGATTAAAGTGCTTTTAAAAACAAATTTAACAAAAAAAAAAAAACACTTCCACCAAGTACCTGGAGCAAACTGGTCTGCAGTTACAAAACATATACCATAAAGCATTCTAATATAGATATTATAAACATCTTAAATATATTTGTATTTATATTAATATTAAATACAAGAATATTATATTTGTTAAGGCTCTATGGGAAAACAGAAGTATGCCTTTGGCTTGCACTGTGTTTTAGGTTTTCATTTATAAGAAACAAACCATGCAAACTTGTTTAAGTTTCAATATGACCCAAATAAATTGTAGATACCAATAAATCACTGGCTAAATCCAAGGTGATATATTCGGTTCACTTTGCTGATGAAAATTAAGGCAAAATCAGAAATACCGTTCGCCAGGTAAGGCTGTCAGTCAACTTGTTTTAAAGTATATTTATCATTTACCCTGTGATATAGTCAATGGTACAGAGACAGCAGTAGCACAAACATAACAGCACAGTTAACTGTAGTTACTGTAGTTGTCTTATTAAGGTCTTTGGAGTTTGGCGTCACCAACATCAAAAGAACAACTGCAAAAATCAATGTATTTTGAAAGTATGACCTTTGGTTTGCTCTTAAAAATGGACACCTGAAACAAAAGAGATCAGAAAAATCTGAACTCTATTTTTGGTCTTTATGTTTTTCAACTTGACTGTTTGGTTCATGTACTTTATAGTCTGCCAGAATGGCATGGGCGGTCTCTTTGCCCGTCTTCTTCACCATTGCCTTGATTCCAAGGTTATCGATATTGAAGGCAGTGACACCCACGTTGATGGCAGAGTTGACAGCATGGTCCGTGGCCTGGCCCGCTTCAGCCCCATACCTTGATTACAGATCATCCAGATTGAGTTAAAGAGGGGAAGGATTGATGAAAGATACAGAAAAAAAATGAATAAGCTTTAGATTACAATTTCTCAAAGAAGAGAAAAGCATTTAAAAACATGCAGGCACTGGAGAAAATCAGAACTTGATGATTTGGAATCTAAAATTAATCCTACAGATGGCAAATAAATGTTTACGATCCCGGAACATGCATGAATAAAATCCAAAATGCTCAATACATTTGAGCACAATTAGAAAGGGAAGGACAGGTATGAAATCTGATATAGTGAAGAATAATTATTGACAAGGTTTAAGCTTTAAATTTCAACCATTCATTTTAATGAATGGCATGACAGAATTTAAATATAGTTCAGAAATAAATATTAAATTTAGCAAAATTACATTTGTCATCAGATTAAACCATATTAAACAACCAGGTTAAATCTTCTGTTGATGCAACATCAAAATTAAGGCAGGCTTAAAGGTTAAAAGGTCATAAAAAAAATTAACAATAAAGATGGTGAAATGAATTATTTTTGGCTGTTAGGCTACAGATATTCTTTCCACCATTAAATAAAGGATCATTGTACACAGCAAGAGAGGATGCTAATCGATGCATTGCAATCATTATTTCCAATAAATCATAAGCATTGCACATAAAGGCTGACCTAATCAGCCACTTCAATCAGCCCCAAACTTAAGCTTTAGCCATGCTTGTGACCATTAATTAAGGTTATTTTATGGGATGAAGGGAAAATGGGTCTACATTTTCTCATTGGGGTTCTGAAATGTTCTCTAGACCATAAATCTGCAACCAAATAAAATGGGAGAAAGTAGAGTGAATGCAGTTTCATTTTCTGATCAGTTATTTTTGTGCAAAAAAGTGCAGATATTAACAATTGCCAATGCAGAAACATAAAACATTAGCATGACCAGATGGAAATATTTGTAGTGTCACTTACTTATGTTTCACAGTGGTAACAGTCTCTGTCGCAACACTCTTTGCGATGTTCTTTGCTGCAACTTCCAATCCCATCCACATCGTTGCAAATCCTGTAGATGTTTAAATCATCAAGGTATTATGGACAATACCATCATGATGAGTAAGTTGTATTGGCGCTTGACACCATTTACGTGAGTAATATAAACTATTTTTGACAATGGGGACAAATGTGTATGAAAATTGAGCCTCATCAGTGATTGAACATATTTTTTGGAATTTTTTGCTCCAAATTAACTTATTAATATAAGGCATATTGTCTAACCATATGGAGTACATTTAATTTAAAGTTATAGTAATTGACTCAGCTTTATGTTGTTCCAAACTTACATTACTACTTTTCTTTGGTGGAACACAAAATTAGATGTTAGGGTAGAATGTTAGCATCAGTCACCATTCACGTTTAATATATCCCTTTAAGTGCTCAAAGTAAAATATCCCTGAGACCCAAGTAACTCCTTTCTTTTAAGTAGTCTCCGCAAGAACAGGTCTCCCAAGAACATACACTCAATGAGCACTTTATTCGGAACACCTGTACACCTCATTCATGGAATTACATAATCAGCCAGTCGTGTGGCAGCGGTACAATGCATAAAATCACACAGATATGGGTGATGTTCACAGTTAATGTTAGTTGTACATTAATGTTCACATCAACCAATTGAATGGGGAACAAAATGTGATCAGTGATTTAGACTGTGGCATGATTGTTGGTGCCAGACAGGCTGGTTTGAGTATTTTTTGAGTATGTGACCAAAACTCAGATAACCCCCCTGTACAATTGTAGAGAGCAGAATAACATATTAGAATGCACAGCACATTGAACCTTGAGGCGGATGGTCTAAAACAGCCATCCAAACCACGTCAGGCACATTATTAGGGCCATAGTGTTCCTAATAAAGTGCTCATTGAGTGTAAATGCAAGTAAATATGACCAAAAAAAAAAGCAGAGGAGATAAATATCTGTCTATTAAATTAAAATAGGTAAGACAACATTTTTGGTTTTAGTGAGCAATTTTACCTTGAACTCCACTGGCTGCAACCACCATGGCACCATCAATATTGGAGCATCCATCCTTGTCTTTCTTCATAGACTCTGGAATGAGTTTTCCTCCATGTTTCTTTACATGGGGCGCCAACTCTCGGCCAACATGGCCAGCGACAGTGCACAATCCATCCACTGAAACAGTACAGACATGTTTTCTGGTTCCGAGCTCAAATCCTCAACAATAAATTATATGCATCTCATCTTTTTTAATATAATCCATATTACGAGGAATTTACTGACAGTTCTTCATATGTCAAAGACTGAACAATGACATCTGAAATGTGATGCTTCAAGCTCAGTCACTCTCTGTAACAAGCAGTTGATAATAAAACATTTTTTACTTCCTTACCAAGAAACTGGCTGACTTTCACAGCTCCACCAGTGGCCTGTTTGGCTACATGGAGGCTTTTGGCTACAGTTGGGCTGACATTGGCTGGTTTGTCCTCTGGGGTGATGTGCTCTCGTAATTTGGATGCACCTTTATGGATGGCTTTCCCTGTATACTCCGCCCCCTTCACCAACCCCCAGCTCAACCATGAAGCCCCTGTCAGTAATTGAAAATGTAAAAATTAGGAGTAAATCTGCATATAGCTTTCAGTGAAGAAATTATTATAACTGCAGTGTGTTTTTGTTCCTGTCCTTAAAGGGATAGTTCACCCAAAAATTATTCTATAAGACCCAATGACCTCATAATTTACTCTTTACATATTTTTTTGAAAAATATCTCAGCTCTGTAGACACCATCAATGCAAGTGAATGTGACTAGACCTTACAAGCTGCAAAAAAAAAAAAAAAAAAAAAAAATATTACATAAAATTAGAAAAGAAATCTATATGACTCCATTGGTTTAATATATGTCTTCAGAAGTAATGCAATCACTTTGGGTGAGAAACCGATCTATATTTCAATCCTTTTTTACAATAAATCTGGGATGGCATATGAGTGAGTAAATGAAGAGAACTTTTATTTTTGAGTGAACTTTCCCTTGTAGGCTAATTCATACTTACTGGGTGAAAAGACTTATTCTAGTTGCCTAACAATTATGTTGAAATGCACTGATGCTTTTTTTCTGCTAAGGTGTTCATTTGCTGATATTCCTCCTGTTTTTGCACATCCCTGAAATTATTGGCCTAGGAGAACTTGGCTTAATCATGGGTGTGGTTTGGTCATGATTAGTTAGTTCCCTCTACTAACTAATTTTAAAACAATGTAGTGCATGCTATAAGTGCAGGCTCCTCTCACCCATTGTGCTTTAGTTATACCCACTGTATAAATTAGGCTTTATTTAGAACAACATGCTCAGATGATTTATTCCAAAGAAAACAAATGTTTTCAAAATGTCAAATGTGAACTTTTAACAATTCCTTATTGAAAGAAATTTAAGTCCCATTGTACAATATCCTGTCTCAATCTATCAATGCATGCCAAATCACGTAGTTAAAATGAGTTGCAAATGCTGTTTTATGTTGACTTTAAAGAAACAAGCCATTAGAGGTTGTGCTCTACAGTAGAGCAATTTTACCATAGTTAAAGGTGTGTAGTTAAGCAAAATGCAAAGTGTACCATGTATTATACTCTTGCAAGGACTCCTTACCTGTCAGGATACCCTGGGCCACCTTCTCACTCCATTCAGGAAGTACCTTTTCCTCCTCTGCAGCAGAGGGCGCTGCTTCATCTGCAGGAGGCACCAACAGCACCTTCTGTCCCAGGTTAATGGTATCCGTTTCACCATCTGATACCTTGGGGACACATGATAGCAGACAACAGTCAAAGTACAGCATCATAAAAAGTGCAGTTCCAAGCTCAAGCAATCACTACAAGCATATGGTAATGTATAAGGATGAGTTTATGAGGAGCCAGTATTGTGTATTGCTAAGGAGAATGTGTTAAGAAATGCGCCAAGGCTTTATTTCCATTTTATTCCTCTTTTGCCAAAAAAAAATGTAAAAAATCCTTTGTTGCCTCTAAACACAGATTTTGAGCCAGTGAGTCAGCAGGGTCTGGTACAACAACCTGTTATTTCCATTCAACAATGGTGGTGTTTGTTGTCGCCCCCTCCTTTACAAGGAACAGCCGCACTTGGTCCCAAACACGGCAGCAGCTGTTCTGTGAAATAATTTCTAAAAGCATAGACAATGTTTTTCCAACTAAAAATCAATGCAGAAAGATTATGACGGGGTAAGATTATGAAAATGTGTTCCAACTCATTCACCAACCTTGCAAACAGTAACTACATTTGTGTGTGTAAAACCCGTGCTTAAAATCTTTCATGTAGAAATCATGATTCATAAATAATTATGCACTTTCAAATTCAAATGTCAAATTTAGAATAAACACTGTAAATTAAAAAAAAAAAAAACAGACTTCTGGTGGTCTTGGACTCATAGAACACGTTAAGCTTAAGTTTATACATTGTTAGAAATTAAAAATAACTGACCTTGCAATAAGTTTCTTATTTCAAAGAAGCAAATTGTGTGTTATAGCTCGATCTGGGATCTGCATTAACATACAGCCTGTATAGGTGTATACTACAATTGTTAATGAGAGTTCCAAAAAAAAATCATCGTGTGTAGTCTAGGCCTATATAAAAAAGGGTTTATTGCTTGAGAAAAAGAAGCCTTTATATGAAAATGTTTTGGGCATGTATTATATTATTTCTTACTGCAGGCATCCATTACTTCATTTAAAAAAAAAAAAAAAAAGAGAGAGGAATAAGTAACTGCACAAATTGAACAAAGTAATATTGCAATTAGTTCGAAAAATCTTGCACTTTGAACTCCAATATGATCCACAAAAAAAATAGAACCAAACCAAAATTTGGTACATTGCTGCCCATATTCTATGACTTTTTTTTTTCTTTTAGGACGCCACTCATTGAGGGTTCTCTTAAACATATTCACATCTAAACTGTCAAGTTCTAAACTTTCAAGCTTTTATTTTGGCGGACGACTGCATGAGGAGTTCCTGTGTAGCAGATTTCACAGCATCTGTATAATGTGCTCCTCATTTTAATCCTTTAATCATCTTCTCCTCCTTTGTCCATAAATACCCGGTGACATGGGGTGTATTATTTCTATATTAACTTGTAGTGGTCAAACATATTTGGAAAAAATTAAATTAGTAAATCTGGAGCACACAAGCAAACGGAACAAAACCCGCAGCACGCCGGTTACTATGAAAAGGAGATGGAGTTGTGGAGCAGAGAGCTGCTCTGAAAACAATAATGCACCATCAGAATACAGACAGGACAGAGCAGCATGCTTAAACTTTGAACAGAGCAGACCATTTATTCATTTATTTATTAAATCGCATTCCTTTGAATTTTAATAAGCGTACAAGGCCATATCACAATTTTGATTTTATTTAGATTAATTGTGCAGCCCTATACAGTATGTTAGAAAAGTCAAGGTCAGTTTATTATAGAGCACATTTCAAACAACAAGTCTATACCAAAAGAGCTGTGCATGGGCAATTAAAACAATGGAATACAGGACCAATGAATAACCAAATAAAGATTGACAAAAAAAAAAAAAAAACAACATCATTAAGTGTTTTAAGTACTTGCAATTATTAGAGAATGAGACTCAATGTTTCTATGTAAAAAAAACATGTTATGTGAAGCCCTGATGGGAATCAATTGCCCATAACACAGTATCAGTGTGTTAGTTATATTTGGCTCTGCTCTTCATTCACCAGTATCCCAAGGTGAGAATGGAAACAGTGTTCTTGGGACTGCTAATAGCATTACAGCTAATTAATTCTCCTTCTCCCGTCTACTTTAAATCCCTTTTTTGCTGCGGTGAGTGTTAACAGCAGGGGAGTGTTCCAGCTCTAAAGTGCAGGCCAAGCCAGCTTAATATTTCACTCATTTGGCTTTGTTCATTATGAATGAAAATCTACTGAACCTCTGTGTTAAAGGCAGTGCAAGCAGCAGAAAGCATAAGAGTCATTGTAATGACCACATGAACTGTCAAGTGCATTAGGGAAAATATTGCATAAAGAGACATACAGAAGTTCCAATGAGAAAAGGAATTTTTTTGCGCATGTTTCACTGGCGGTACAATAGTGGTCATGGATTAAGGTTTGGGTTAATGATATCATTCTACATGTAATCTTATTCCGCAACTGAAAATAGAGGGTTACCAAGATCATGTGATCTCAACATGGACTTTTCATGGGTCACTGATAGGAGTAGAATCTTCATCACATGAGGGTACATCATTTAAAAAAGCTATTCAAAAGTACTATTCATTTCTTTTATGATTTACTTTTTATTCATTATTTTTAAGTTTAATGCCCCGAGTTTCCATTATTTAAGAACATAGTTATTTTAATACAAAAATATCAGAAGTTTTTTTTGGATAAATGACCACTACTGTCTTGCAGTTTAACTTAAAGGGATAGCTTACCCGAAAATGAAATTTCTCTAATCATTTACTCTTTTTTTTCCATGTCATCCAAGATGTTTAAAAAAGATTTTTATAAAGATATTATCAACATAATGCATGCGAATGTTGACCAGACCTCTGAATCTCAAAAAAAAAAAAAATAAATAAAATCACATCAAGGCATAATAAAAGCCATCCATAGCTTTTAGACTTTTCATAGACTCCAGTGGTTAAATCTGTCTTCTGAAGCGAGCCAATCACTTTGGGTGAGAAACATATAAATATTTCAATTCTTAAATCTTCACTTTCACTTTGAGAATGAGAGATTTACAGTAAAAAAAAAAAAAAGAACTATAATATTGATTGTTTCTCACCCACACTTATATCGTTTTGAAGATATGGATTTAACCACTGGAGTCATGTTTACTTTTTTGATTCCTTTAAGTAGCTTTTTGGTGCTTGAAAGGTCTGGTCACTATTTATTTGCATCATATGGATCTACAGAGCTGAAATATTCATTTCTGTTATGTAAAAGAAACAAAAAATCATACACATCTGGAATGGCATGTGGGTCAGTAAATGCTGAGATAATTATTTCTTTTCTGTGAACTATTCCTTTAAAATCTTCAAATTACACAACCCTTCCAAGGCACTTGTCAATCAGTGGTATTGTTACAATGCTTTAGTACCTTGTTAAATAAATCTCTTAACCTCTCAAAAACACCTGAAATCTGTAAAGATAGTAAAGGGTTAATGAGGCAGGAAGATGCATTGATATTGCCCAAAGCATACCAGCAACATGCAACAATTTGATTAAAGGCCATACCAAACACAAGCAGAAAGACCATGCATTTAATGTATGTGAAGATCATGCATCTAAATTATGTAAAACAATTTACCACAGCGTAAAAGTCTTGATGCTAGTCTGTTGCAATACAGAAAGAAGAAAAACTCAAAGAATACCATACAGGGGCAGCAGCAAGTGAGATTAATATTAATATTCAGGCAGCAGAGGGTGAGTCAGTGACACAAAAAGTGTGAAACAAAGTTGAATTTCCACACCTGCTTTGAAGCTGCAGCTGACCCATGTGTTTTTGTGATGGGACTGGGGCAGCTCACCTGAACACGCAAGTCAGTCATCTGAGAGAGGAGGTCCTGGAAGGTCTCTCGTTCACTTTGAGGAAGCTCAGAAGAAAGGACCACCCCAACGTAGGAGCCAGGGATGGGAGTCATCATGTCCGGGAACATGTAGACCCCCGTGTTGCAAAGCAGGACCGGGGAGTCAGTGGCCATCAAGGGGTAAACCCAGTCACAAACCTGAAATCATAATAAATGTGATTCCCAAATAGCACGTTATACTTGGAACAACATTTATATCAACCGTGAAAAGCCCTAAACTACCCAATCTCAAATCAGAGGGCCGTAACTGGTTGATAGAAATGCTGCTCAAATCAATAACTCAGGAACTAGCTCAAAGCCTAAATCTACCCCTAAAATCGGAGGACAATGAATGTGTTAACATGGACAATCTTATTATGCTAAATTTGCAGACAATATGTAAGGTCATGTTAACGCATCTTAAGAGGTTTATCCAATGTGTGCTGTGTTCATGTTTGGATGTCAAAAGCAGGGAATAATCCGATGATTTAAAATGCCACGTAAAAGATTTTTTGGCTAAGATGATATTTGGCAGTTATCAGCGTATTGGTGTGCATGTAAACATGCTCAATAATCGGGTGATAAGAATGGTGTTGCAGGACCACCAATAGATGTCCTACTTTGGTATTATGTTGGTAAAGCATAACCAGAAGTTCATCCACCTAAAAAGTTGTATCACCTCAAAAGTATGATTCCGACAACTTAGATTAAATAAAATTATTTTATTGTATAATCAATGTAAATGCATTAATAACTGAATTAACTGCTTTTAACCCCTCCAGAATATAATGCCCCATAGATTTCCATTGTATGTGTATTAATGTAAACATGCTTGTGTGTGTGTGTGTATTCGTTTTGTGTCGACAAGCCAAAATAATTTTCTGTGGCAATTGACAGCATTCCTCAGATGCTGTTGATAGTGTGGGATTTATTCCTTTAATATTGTGATTTTAAAAGCCTGTCTGGTTTGAAAACAAACCAAATAATTGTGTGAGACTTGAAGATTTAATCTGATATTCAAATGTTACATGATTCAGATCTTTAAAGTATTTTCATCCAAGTAAATATTAAAAAATAATTGGGAAAAATTATGGATTAATGCTGTATTTGGCAAAATGGTAATTGTCCCTCATTCTCTAAAGAGGATCAGAATTTGAGATCCCATTGTGGAACTCTTCCCACAGTTATGATGTGTGACAAGGAGACTCAGAATCACTGCAGTTGGATTTAGTTTTATTGAGCCCCTCATGACTGCTAGCATTAAATTGGATTACAATCAAAGTCTAAAGCACAGCAACTGGAGGTTCTTTATTCACCATGATGACATGGCTAATCTACAACCTCAATGTCAGTGTGGAGAGATGATACCGTCTACTTTAGGATTTAGGCACCATTGGGCCCTGATATGGTCCAAAAATCATTCAAGGCTTGAATGATTATGACTCAAGTCTTTTTACTTCTTTACAATATCTCATACGCCGAGTATTTTACAATTGTCTGTTTGCCTTTACCATGCTATCAGAATACTATCCCTCATTAATCGCAAAACAATGACAGACAGGTGTTCAAAATGTAAACTGTGTTGTGCAAAACCATATCTTGAAGGTCAACAATTCAAGAAAATTCCATCAGGTCATAAAGCTAATACACATTTCATTCCATAACTCCAGGCAACTGGGGCTTTGCCGGGATGACATCATTCAGTGAAAGCCAATTGGATTTAAGCAGTGAGCAGACACCTACATGACTCTGCTAAGCAGCAAGGCATGAGTGGCCTCATTAGCCACTTTTCCACTTTCAGGCCAGTGCGAGCCAGGGCTAGCAACTGGTCAGTCAAAGCCAATAGTCTCAAACCTCGAGCTGCGAGATCAAAATTAATCTGCATTCCCACCAACGGGTCATCATACACCCCACCCATTTCACAAGCAAGAGGGAAATTCAAGCTGAGGTATCAGACTCAGGAGACTAGCAAACCCTCAAAATGAAAATTAATTTGTACTGTGTCCGCAATATTTTGTATTTTTTCCCCAATCATGTAACATTGTGAGCTAGATACACAACTTGGCAAGTTCGGCGGCAATATACGCAATCACATCTTCGTTTCGGCAGATTTCGCCGACCTGAATATGTATAGCTCAAATATTCAAAAGAGGCCTGACTTCGTCTTCTAACCCGTACTGATGACTCTCAATTCCCTGTTGAAGCAAGCAGGTAGCTAGGTATTAAAAATTGGGAAATGAGTATCTTGGTGCTGAAGCCTCTGACCCGACTCAGAAAAACTTCCTCATTGACCCCACTTCAATCCACAGCTGGCCTTCTTTGGCCCAAGGGTAATTGGCAGGCCAAAAGCCAACTGGGCCTGGTATGCACTAGGACAGTGTTTCCCAACTATTATGTCGTGAAAGATTGTCAGGTGTGCCGTGGAAAATTATCAGATTCCACAATATAAATAAATGCATGAAAAAAAAAAAAAAAAATTATTTATATATATATATATATATATATATATATATATATATATACACACACACACACACACCCGTTCAAAAGTTTGGGGTCACCCAAACAATTTTGTGTTTTCCTGAAAAGTCACACTTATTCACCACCATACGTTGTGAAATGAATAGAAAATAGAGTCAAGACATTGACAAGGTTAGAAATAATGATTTGTATTTGAAATAAGATTTTTTTTACATCAAACTTTGCTTTCGTCAAAGAATCCTCCATTTGCAGCAATTACAGCATTGCAGACCTTTGGCATTCTAGCTGTTAATTTGTTGAGGTAATCTGGAGAAATTGCACCCCACGCTTCCAGAAGCAGCTCCCACAAGTTGGATTGGTTGGATGGGCACTTCTTGCGTACCATACGGTCAAGCTGCTCCCACAACAGCTCAATGGGGTTCAGATCTGGTGACTGCGCTGGCCACTCCATTACCGATAGAATACCAGCTGCCTGCTTCTGCTCTAAATAGTTCTTGCACAATTTGGAGGTGGGTTTAGGGTCATTGTCCTGTTGTAGGATGAAATTGGCTCCAATCAAGCGCTGTCCACTGGGTATGGCATGGCGTTGCAAAATGGAGTGATAGCCTTCCTTATTCAGAATCCCTTTTACCCTGTACAAATCTCCCACCTTACCAGCACCAAAGCAACCCCAGACCATTATATTACCTCCACCATGCTTAACAGATGGCGTCAGGCATTCTTCCAGCATCTTTTCATTTGTTCTGCGTCTCACAAACGTTCTTCTTTGTGATCCAAACACCTCAAACTTGGATTCATCTGTCCACAACACTTTTTTCCAGTCTTCCTCTGTCCAATGTCTGTGTTCTTTTGCCCATCTTAATCTTTTTCTTTTATTGGCCAGTCTCAGATATGGCTTTTTCTTTGCCACTCTGCCCTGAAGCCCAGAATCCCGCAGCCGCCTCTTCACTGTACATGTTG
Source organism: Moxostoma hubbsi (assembly GCA_032164185.1). Lineage (NCBI taxonomy): Eukaryota > Metazoa > Chordata > Actinopteri > Cypriniformes > Catostomidae > Moxostoma > Moxostoma hubbsi. The sequence goes on along the minus strand of JAVLUX010000029.1, from coordinate 30,665,991 downwards.
ACACTGGTGTTTTGCGGGTACTATTTAATGAAGATGCCAGTTGGGGACCTGTGAGGCGTCTGTTTCTCAAACTAGAGACTCTAATGTACTCATCTTCTTGCTCAGTTGTGCAACGCGGCCTCCCACTTCTTTTTCTACTCTGGTTAGAGCCTGTTTGTGCTGTCCTCTGAAGGGAGTAGTACACACCGTTGTAGGAAATCTTCAATTTCTTAGCAATGTCTCGCATGGAATAGCCTTCATTTCTAAGGACAAGAATAGACTGTCGAGTTTCAGATGAAAGTTCTCTTTTTCTGGCCATTTTGAGCGTTTAATTGACCCCACAAATGTGATGCTCCAGAAACTCAATCTGCTCAAAGGAAGGTCAGTTTTGTAGCTTCTGTAACGACCTAAACTGTTTTCAGATGTGTGAACATGATTGCACAAGGGTTTTCTAATCATCAATTAGCCTTCTGAGCCAATGAGCAAACACATTGTACCATTAGAACACTGGAGTGATAGTTGCTGGAAATGGGCCTCTATACACCTATGTACATATTGCACCAAAAACCAGACATTTGCAGCTAGAATAGTCATTTACCACATTAGCAATGTATAGAGTGTATTTCTTCAAAGTTAAGACTAGTTTAAAGTTGTCTTCATTGAAAAGTACAGTGCTTTTCCTTCAAAAATAAGGACATTTCAATGTGACCCCAAACTTTTGAACGGTAGTGTATATATTTTTTTTTTTTTTTTTTCAGGGATGCAAACTCCTCTTTTGGAGAAATTCGCCGTTTTGAAACCATAATCGGTCACTTTTGTGATTGTGAAGAGCAAATATTAATGTGTGGTGTCTGTTATTCATCTGTTCACTTCATAAATAAATAAATGCATAATCTGCTATATGATCGTCTTATAAATTCATGATTAAAAATGAAAAACGTGAACGAAAATAAAAGGTATTAAATGTCTTATCATTAAAACATGAAAATTAAAATGATGGGTAATAATAGATTGTGATGGAATTTTTACAACGCTGTCCGTCAAAATGACGGACTATGAGTAAGTCTAACGCAAGCACTGTATGGTACTTGTTTTTTGTTATTTTGCATAACCAAATTTCAAACATTACAAGTAAACATGCTACTAAGATGGAGAAAAAACATGGACAAGTTCTTGAAAAGGAAAATTATTGAGGATGGTTAGCCTATGTGGGATGGTGTGCCGTATAATTTTAGTGGTAAAAAGTGAGACGTGGCAGGAAAAAGGTTGGGAAACTGCACTAGGATGCCCTAATTTGACACCATAATGGAAGCGCAGCCATTGAAGACAACACCATCCTAAGGGTGCCAGGAGCTTTAAAGTCAGACAAAGGTTGTGAAAGTAGGTTACAGGACACCATGACTTGAACAAAAGCCTCCCTGGATAGTCCAAATGCCTAGAATTTAACAACAAGATCAGTGTGCGACTAAGAGATCTTGAAATCTGTGAGATCAAAAGTGCTTGAACAAGGGGCCGTGTTGACATCCTTATATACTAAAGACCTAACAAACATCTTTGTATAAATATGTAGCTAAAAGGTTATCATGTGCGCAGACTACGGAAGCACAATAAATTGGTGACTATCAGTATCTGTCAATATTGACATTTTATTTGTTTAAATTATTGGTTTTGATCTAAATTGGTTTATATTTGAAGCAGAGGCATTTCAAGGCATATTTTCACAATTCAAAGGACTATAGGTCTCTGCGGAACAATAATGGGTGTTTTCCAATTTGTGGGTGTTTTCAAACCGGAATGGGCATTTCTAAACCAGCCTATTAAATTTGGTAATCTCAATGTAATAATCTGAAGGTGTTTCCAAACCAAGATGGCCATTTCTTACACTGTAGTTTACAATAATTAATCATTTTGGCATGCATAATTTTCAGTTATGGATAACTTGGAAAATTGCCATTTCAATAGTAATTTCAAAATTTCAGTAGCCTAGTCAGTACTTCGATACCACAAAAACATAGGTATACACCACTGAACACACTTCTTCAGCTTATTTAACAAAGTTCAATGTATCGGTCAATATGAAATTAAAACAATTGCATGTTTCCTTGAATTGTTTCTCAATTAAGTAAACATTGCTTCAAATTTTTTTAAGTAGCACACTAAAAACTTTTCTTTTTATTCCATTTTCCCCCCAAATTCTTTGTTCTCAGTTCCATGTAAATGCTGCAATGTAATTATAAATATATAGTCTGCAGGCGCTGCATGCTTCTCTGTGAATATGTGCTCTCTTTTTTCCATTTAGTACAAGCACAGTGTGTGATGCTCATAAAATGTGGCATTTCAAGCGAATGGGTAGCTTCACAAATTCACTTTGAAGCATGCAGCACATGCAGGTAGTTATTTAATTAAATGGCATCTTTGAGGTTTTTATAATCACACTAGGACCCATCACAAATTTTGATTCATTAATTGTCCATTTCAGTGTAAAAGCAGTTACAGAGCACATGCTAAAATAAGATTTTGAGCATTTCAAAGCAGTTGTGTGTTAGTCAGACAGCGTGCAGGGACCGAATTGAGTTGATGCTCAGTACTACCTGTACTGCAGAAACACTGGTATCAATACATCTTTTCATTTAAGTATCAACTTGGTCCCGAAGTACCAGTACTTTTGAAATCCTTTGTAAAGAAAATATGTTAGAGGCTATGATTGGATATAGATACATTTAGAATTGCTCAATCACATGCAAGCATAATTATAGTAAACTGCACAGCTCTTGATTTCGTACCTGAAGGAAGGCAGGTGGTCTGTTTGGAATCCTTTCCGAGCGTTCATTGGTGAACTTTACGATGCGTAGGCACCCTGGATAAGAAGGAGCACTTACTTGGCCCTCTGGGGTTACAAAGAAGATCTGCACACCTTGAGGGAGGAAAAATAGCTCCTCTCCATCCTCCCCAAGGCTCTGAGGAGAATGTGTAGAATTAGATGTATGGCTGTAAAACTCATCGCCAACAAGGGAGAGCTCGCCTGAGTCTGTACCATAAGAAATGCTCAGGTGCCCATCAGCAGCTTGTGGCGTGTAAATAGGGGGCTGATCGCTTGAGATATTGTGTTGACTTGTGGGGGATATTTGGGGAGGCCCCTGCATCCCAGCCAGAGGCCCACCTGCAGCCCCTGAAACCTTGCCGTTAGAGACAAGCTCCTGTGGCGGAATTGGTCTCTCTGGTTTGGCTTTTGGGACATCAGGGTAAAGCTTCTGAGGGGCCGTGCTGCTTCTCTCAGAGATGTCCGAGGTGGTCTCCAGCATTGATAGACGGGTGGTGATGTTGATCAGGGTCTCCTGCATCTTGCGCTGCTTCTGCTTAGCAGCTTCCCAGGAAGGCCCGACACACTCCTCTCCTTGCGAGGGCACACTAATGGCCCGGAGGAGATGCTGTCGTCCTTGCCGATACAGAGTGAGTGCCTCTGCCCTGTGCCCTGCCTCGTCCTCGGTGAGAGCTTTATTGATGCAATCAAATGCCTTTTCATACCCATCCTTGATCACCTGCAGTCTGGCTTGATCGAAGGCCTCCTGCTTTGCTTGTTCCATGCCTGAAAGGAGAACAACAAGTTGAGAATGCTAACAACTCCATAAGGTTATTATAAGCTTAAACAGGTTTAAGTCACAAATTACTTCCTTAGGGTGCCACAAATGCATGTGGCATTAAAGGTGCTATATGTAAGATTGAATACAAGCGTTTGAAATGGGTACAGCAGTCCAAATTCTAAATTTTGGAGAGTTGGCTGCCCCGCCCCAGACTCAAAGCTCATGCGGGTTGCCAGAATGTGGACACACAAATTAGCCAACTCGTCATCCGTTTTAAATGGTATTATGGGCTTTAAGTTGTCTCCATCTTCCAAAGACATCTCCAAAATGTATCCTTGTTTTACTACACCTCTGGTTATTGTGGTTTTTAGATGGATGGCGAGGCTTTTTTAAGTCTGGAATCTGTTATCTCTTATCCAGTTTGCGGACTTCCATGGCTGCAGAACGCAGTGTTGTTTGCCAGTAAACTTGTTCAAATCTGGCAATCCGGCAGTGTCGAAATACTATTTGTGTGTGGGCAGTCGGCGGGATCACGCAGGTCAAAACAAACAGAAATTCCCCCCGGAATGGAAACTTCAAAATAGAATATACTGGCTGTAGCATTGTTATCGAAGGAGCCAGTATTTCAACTTAGCATGATTCCTAATTCTCTAATGACATATTATGGTCATTATATGATTTAGTACAGTAAAAATATTACATATAGCACCTTTAAAGTCAACATGAAAATGTGATCACAAACCATTTTGACCATGTAATCGGATGTATTTCCAATTAAAACAGGATATTCTATGTGAAAAATTAATGTAGGGTGTGATTTTATACATAAGGAATGGATTGGTTTGTGTAAAAAAAAAAAAAAAAAAAAAAAAAAAAAAAATGGACATGGAAGAATGGAGCCAGATGGTTAGAGGGGAGAGATTGTTAAGTTAGAGGAACTGGTAACTTCAGGCAAAAAAGGAATGTCGTTTCACAGGCTGAAAAATTAGTTACATTTTGTTTAAAGGTTACAAATTCAAATCCTTTGGAATTATGTGCATGGATAGCCTAACTCATGCCTCATAATACCACAACTGTTTATTCACGGGGTAATTTTAAAGTTTACTTAAAAATAAATACATATACCTAGTACGCATTGGACATAAAGTTCCTTATAGTGACATGTAAGTACCTTGGTATGAATACGGCAAATCAATCAAAAGCATGATATGAAAGTATATCCATCAGATGCATTACTCTACAACTGCGCCACAATAGCACTTTTTGGTAAGCGAAATGCTTTAGTTTAAATGATGCTTATTAAGTCAAGTTAACTTAGCCTACATATCCAGATGTCATGTGCATCTTCCCAGGCCTATCAGGATTAAACTGTTTACACTGATGTAGTTGAACATAACCGTGTCATGTGAGGAGTTACAAACAAGACACGGTTTAACATTAAGTAGCTAATAGAAAAAAGTATTGCTGGAAGTTTAAAGACTGAATTTGGAAACACAAATATCTTGTTAGCCCTTTAGCCACATAAATCAGGCACACTGAACGTGTTGCTAGCTGACATGATGTCATAAATCTCGAATATAAACCTCCACTACATTCAGAGAATTGAACAAAACATTCACCTTTGATAACTCACCAGGAGATGTGATTAACGAAGTAAAATACGGAGTTAAAAGTATGTATTGCCCCTTGTTACAATTTTGTTGATTGAACAGCTCCCTGACAGCTGAACCTGCTGCTTCTATTACGTGTCTAAAGAAGATTTTCAAAGGAACGTAGATCGTCAACTCCACCGCGCTTCCGTGTTCAGTCACGTGTTACTTATTGATGTCTTCGATTGGTTACAGGAGCATACTATATGTTCAGTTTAAAAGATACTTGTTAATAACACGTCCTCTGTTGTAGGCAAGAATATTCCATTAAAACAGCATTTTTGCGATTTATCATTTATGTTTAAATAAAATATTGTGTCAGTTTAAAACAATCACGATATACTCAAATACCTTCAAATGCGCAGAGTAGCCTACTTATTACTTGAAACAATGTTGGTCTAAGAACACAATGAGTGTTTCTACATTTGAGACCGAATAGGAGGGGTTTGCAGAGATGATCTGGAAAATAACTAACAGTCCTACTGACATTTCAGGTAATTCCTTCTGCATGTGGACTTGTAGTGATGTGCATTAGCTTAGTTACAAATAGCTTGTTAAAGGTAGAGTTCACCTAAAAATGAAAATTCTCTCATCATTTGCTCACTCTCATGCAATCACAGATGTGTGACCTTCTTTCCCCCACTGAAAACAAACAAGGAACATCTCAGCTCTGTAGGCCCCTACAATGCATGTGAATATAAGCCAGAACTTTGAAGGTCCAAAAAGCACATAAAGGCAGCACAAATATAATCCTCACGGCTCCAGTGGTTAAATCCATACCTTCAGAAGCGATATGATATTTGTGGGTGAGAAACTGATAAATATTTAAAGCTGATGTAATTTCTGTGCCACTAGTTCTACCAAATGGGAATGCAAAATAAACTTTGTTTCCAAAACAGCTGTCTAAATATGTAAAGAGATAATACCACCCCTTGGGCACACCATTGGTTAAGTAATGTTGGGGCAGGTCTAAGCAGGTTTCTCAAAACAAAAAGAGCAATATTCATAGCGCAACAGTTTAAGAAAATTAACCTATGAATGGCTTATTAGCAGTCTCTGCATATCAAGCTGAGATATGAGAAAGTATTTTAACCCAGAAAAAGTTACATTAGCTTTAATTCCTTTTTTACAATAAATTATCCTCTCTGCCTAGCAGGTGGCAACATGCACAAAGAAGAAAGTTAAAGTTAAGATTTATGGTAAAAAATTACTTAAGTATTGATCGGTTTCTCACCCACACCTATCATTTAGATTCTGAAGATTTTGATTTAACCACTGGAGTCATATGGATTAATTTTATGCTGCCTTTATGTGCTTTTTGGACCTTCAAAGTTCTGGCCACCATTCACTTGCATTGTATGGACCAGCATAACTTGGCTAGCTACATATTTTGAGTAGCTTGCCCAACACATATGGTCTTACTGGAAAAACAAGGCTTTTTTTTTTTTTTACATAGTTTTCCATTTACTATGTCTATACAGGTAGGGATGTACAGATAAGTCAGGATGAACAATCTATTTCAGGGTTTTTTAGCCTTCCGAGACATGGCAAAGTGTAAAAGCGTTTTGTCATTTAGCATGATGCATGTGAATCCCTTTCAAAATACTCAACACACTGGGATGAATCAGTCAACACAATGTTTGTCTGCTTTCCAAACTGAGTTTTTGTATTCCATTTAACAGACATCCAAAGGGATTTCGCAAATGAGAGATGTTATCAGAGAAAAAAATTGAGGTTCACGCAAACCAGTAAATATAGTATGAACATACTGTATCATGTGAAACATACATATGTAACCGTCACCCTTACAAAAAATCGAAAGTTCTGACAAGCTAGCTGCAAACTTGCAGCAGACTTGCCACCCATTATTTATACATTAAAATTAGCTTAGTTTAAGTTTACAGCCTTTCACCGGTAGTGGTGAACCTGCAACAAACCTGCAAGTTTCCTGCAAGTTTGCAAAGCTCATCCGCTGCAAATTTGCCATGAACTCTCGATTTCTGTTAGGGCTGCAGTTATGCTGACAGTGGGGTTATATAAAACTTTAAAGCCCATCCATGTCTAAATGCGCCACTAAATCACATCACAACTGTTTAATTCTCATAGTTATAGTTGGCACAGGCCATTATTTTAAAGAGGTTCTAATGTTTTACTGCAAGGAATTTCTGCAGCTCTTTGAAATGGCTATAAATTTACATAGCATGCTTGTCTCTTCTGTAAAGTTAATTGAGCAAAGATTTGTTTTCAAAATGCATTTCTATTTTCATCACATCTAATTAAGAGCAGTCGCTAAATGCGCCATGTGATTTGGCCCTAAAATATTTTGGTTTAAATGAACTGATTAATAGCAGACAGCTTCAGACATGAAGATAATTCTTTACACCTGACATGTATGTTCATGATTTAAACATCTAGTCATCAGGTCAAAATTATCTAATGCAGACTGTTTTTATAAGACTTATTAATTATAGAATGTCATAAGACTATAGATGATTTTGTCCATTTAAATTATTTTTAACAGCAATACACAAGATAATGAGGGAGCTGGCTTCTCAGAGTTGGAACTGTCTTTATCATACAGCAGACAGGTATATGAGCATCAATTATCATTTGCATCATGCTAACAGATTGTGATAAAAATCAACAATTAAGAATTTACTGTAAATTTCGAAATTAAAGGTGCACTCTGTAACTTTGGTCACCAAGCGGCTTGGATGCCGCATCATTTAAAATCAATAGTTTTCAGTTTTAGATCCCAGAAATGTATTATTAACAGTCAGCCATGATTACTTTCATTTGTGAAAGTGTCAAATAACAGGGTGGTTACTGAGATTAAGTGAGAAGTATTCAGCTATGGCATGTGCGGACCCTGCCCATGTAGAATAAAACATTTTATAAGGTTACTTTTTATGAGTCTTCATTTTAATCTCAGTGGTCATGATTTCTACACATATTGAAAATTATAATTCTTGTTTTCAGGAGTTAAACTTTTTAATGAGGAAAAAATTAGTGCACCTTTAACCTTACATAAAGTCATTAAAATAGATCAAGGCTACTACAATTAGTTAACCCATTTCCATGGGTTCAAACCAAAACATTTTTACCAAGAGATCAGCAGAGGGCACTATATATCTCTCAATGTTTACAGTAACTGCAGCTGTTGCAAGAGTAATTTTTAGGCTGTTTAGGAGATTACCCATGTTAGGTTCTGCACTGGAATTTACAGTACACAAGGAAACACCTGGAGTAAGTGGTAAGTTAAATGTGAGGAAAGCCATGCAAGTGTTGTAAGTTGGGAGTAATAGATGGATGTATCCTGTTACATCTGTTTGCACACATTACTTATCACATTTGAAACGCCTTCTGTTTAACATTAGTAACAGCATCTACCAACTAGCTGATTAGGAAAATATCCTTCCCACTGACACAACAACATACATAAGAAAGAGCTAGAAAAACGTGTGCACATGTGGCACACACACATGGCAATTCATTACACATAGACATATGAAGGGGGAGATTTGTAAACATGTATTATTAAAATTGATCCAAAGCAACCATAAGGGCATGACATCACTCCAAGCATGACATCATAGCACTGTGAAACTAAACTAAAATATATGGCTGCACTGTATCTCAGGACATGTACGCTAAATAAAAGAGGAATTCCCATAAATCCCCCCGAAGAAAGAAAGTTATTGCACAATAAATCTTTGTATACCATCACAACAGTGTCCTCAAAGTTTGTAGCAACTTAAAGTTCAGGGACTGTAAACAATTACACTTGCTTTCTCAAAGATGTGTATACAAGGGGGACAAAGTCTGGAAACATATACTGAACCATATAATGCCATTCTTCATTGATCCTCTCATTAACAATGTGTTTTCTGTTTTTGGCACCATTCTGAGTAAATACTAGAGACCGTTTTGTATGAAAATCCCAGGAGATCAGCAGTTACAGAAATACTCAAACCAGCCCATCTGGCACCAACAATCATGCCACGGTCGAAATCACTGAGATCTCATATTTTTCCCCATTCTGATGCTAAATAAACTGAAGCTCCTGACTCGTATCTGAATGATTTTTATTCATTGCACTGTGGCCACATGTTTGGCTGATTAGATAACCACATGAATAAGTAGGTGTACAGTACAGGTATTTCTAATAAAGTGTTGGAGTGAGTGTTTATAGATTATGGAGTGCAGTGTTTGAGATCTGGACCAAATTCAGACTATATGGACCACATTGACTATCTGGGCTCAGGTCTCAAAAACATTGCATTAACAACAAATGAGAGTTGACAATTCGATTTTATGCATATAAAATCTAAATAGACATATAAAAAAATTACTAAAGAAACCCAGTATAATTATTCCAAGTGTTAAACGTTTAGAAATATATGACTATGCTCTTAGAAATAAAAATTTTCAATCAAATATACTGAAATGTCAATAAAAAATATATTGTCATCTAAATATATTTTAAAGACTATGAATGCGTTAATATATGCAACTTAATTTTCAGTTTCTCACCCACAGGCAGCTGTAAAATATATAATATATGGGTGTTTGCTGGACCTAAAGCTGTGTTAGGAATGCTCTTTGAGAGAACAGTCTAATGTCTTGTAAAGATATCTCTGTGGGAGTGATTAATGGATGTGTTGGATAGTTACCTCTTTTCTTCATCCAGGAAACTGACACAACATTGAAAGATCTGTAGAGAGGTAAACCAAGGCCACTATGTCGTTATTAAAATATATGTTATCATTATTTAAACCATGTCAGATTTAGAAATTTATAGTAAACCTGTGAGAGTATCAGTTAATGTGCAACATGAAAGACTGGCAAATGCTTAGATTTAAATTACACAGCCATATTTTACTTTAAGATAAAACAATTTTTAATGATTTGTTATTGTTGGGATTTAATCTTCTTAAAGTTGGTGTCAAAGTTTGTTTCTCTAACTTTGATGAATAAACCTAATGTACGATGCAAAGTTTGGATCAGCCTGTAGAGTGTAGTGATTTCTAATTTGTCATTAGGGGGCGCTGTTGGACACATGTAGTTCTTAGGAACATCATGGCATTTCATTCTTTATAAGACTAAAGGTGTTTATAATTTGTTAATATCATACACAAAAAGCTCATCATGTGTTATGATCATTAAGTTAGCTGATTATATTCAACCTCAGGCATTTAATACTGGCGTGATGTGGCTAGAAACATATGTGCTGCTGATGTGAGGATGACTGTTCTAGTTGTATCTCTTTTCATAGCGATGAGTTTCTTGAGAAGAGGTAAGAACTGGATGTGCTACTTCTTAGCCTTATGAATGAAGAATTTCTCTTAATAAACCTCAGGACAGAAAAAAGGGGAGTAATTCATGTTTTGTGATGTTTACATTAACCTGAACACTTGTTAGGCTGTGTTAAGGAGCTTCAAGAAGAGAAGAAAGCAAAACAGGAGTTTCCGATTGCATCAGGAGAGCATGTAGTGTCATGTTTTTCTGCCTTACATGATGAGCAGAAGTAATATGTTGTTATAATTATGTTTATTTGGATGGTGAGATGTAAAATACAGCCCTCAGTAACTGTCTGTCACTGTATGTGTAATTATGATAACTCTAATTTGCTAATTATTTGAAACATACTATTAAGCAGAGGCAGGCCGTGCATTTAAAGTCTAGGGCCTTCGGTGTGATTCATGCCATTTAGAAAACACAGTTTCACAATGAAGACGACACACTATGCCTTTGGGCATCATTATATCGCTGCTAACTGGTAATACCAATTGACATTTTAAAAAAAAAAGTCAATGCACGAAAGCCAGAACTTGAAACTACACTTACATGCGTTCACACCAGAGGCAGCAAGAGCGTCAAAATTCGCTCTGGCTGCCATGCCAACAACACTTGAGGAAGCTCTGACGTAGTTGAAATAGGCGGCAACGTTTGTTCTGAATGCTTGGTTTTGTGAACTATATTTAAAGGGGCCGCAATTTAAACATCCAGACAGGTATCTTTTTGCCGACCTATCACAAGTAGCGTATATCATCATGAACTCTTTAAAATGTGAAAATAAGAAATCAATATGTAGGCCTATTGAAAATGTTAACAGATTAATTTATAAAAGATAACTGTTCTGCATAATTAGTTATGATGTATATAGAAAACAGATTATATACTAAATATTAAATATAGATAAAATATTTTCCTATTATGCATGTTATTTATTTTATAATTGTATTAGATTGTTTTGTATATTATTAAAAATTGTGCAACCGATTGATCAGGTAGCACTGTTTTGCATGCTATGGCGCCAAATTGAGCATGCGATATATTATATAAACCATAATATCCACTTCATCGACTCACCTGGCACATCAACAATTTCATCGTTTTTATTTTTTTTATTTATAAAAAAAAGCAAACAGGGACAGATCAAATATTACGGGAAAACCCGCCATGGCAATAATCAGTTTCTCTTCATTTTGTCTTCGGAACTAATGTTTGGTGGGAACCAAAGTTTACACGGTTGCGTTCTAGACTTCGCTAGAGCGGAGCACGGTTGCCGCCGAACCGAGTCAATGCTCATTACCATAATGTTGGCTGCACTTGAACTTTCCTCTGACGCCCACACCGCCCAAGACTCGAGACGCTGGCTGCCATAGAAAATGAATGACTTCCGGTAGATTTGACGCTCTCGCCGCCTCTGATGTGAACGCACAGTTAATGCTCTAGCAAGCCTAATTTTAACTCCCGAACAGACATTCAAAAATCATAATTTTGCATATGAATCTCCACGGAGGTCTATAATACCTGGAAAATCTCGAACCATAAATGCATTCCATTCCCCGATATTCGGAACTGTAATGCTCCCGTTAGCGGTGTTTGACTCTCATTAGAGATGTCTTTTAGCAACCCAACTGATAAACAATGCTGCCGCACTAGCATTTGTGCTTCAGGTTGACGATTATCAAAAGAGATTATAATTTACCATGTTTTATACACCTGTTCTGCAGGCATTTGTTAAACAAGGTTTAATATCATGTAATGTGGAAATGAACTCATTTATCGATATTAATTAAGTGAATGTTTATCAATTACTTTGTACATCTTCCTGAGTGTCGACATGTTTGTGTGACATCATGCCCCTGCATCTCCGTGAAATCAGAGCTGAGAATTTCTGAATGAGCCTACAAGTTGGAATTCTGACTTCAAGATGCATTCCATTGCACTTTTAGTAGGAAGTTGTCAAATCCGACTTTCCAAGTTGAATGGAATGCAGCACTACTTTTCAAAACTTGACCTGACACTGAATGCTCAAGCAGCCTAATTTACACTTAGAAAACTCCTCTCCATCTCACGGTGAGATGTTCATGCAAGAACATCTTGTGTTTTTAAATGCATAAGGACCTCTTTCTCAATGGCAATAGCAGCAGTGATGACAGCCGACTTCGCTTTCAAATTACATAACTTAAAGAGTGATTGCATCACTCAAGGCTAGCTAGAAGGCCTCCACCGGGAAATATCCTCAAGATCACACCCACCAAGAACAAATAAATCAATCTGATTGGCTGATGAATCTCACAATCTGACTATAGATGCCCATTCATTTGCATGGTGAGGGATTCTGAAGAAATGATGAAGGCCTGAGGGGGTGGAGCTCAAACTCACAGGCTGCTTCGGGCATGTGATTTGTGAAACAGTTGCCACACTTTGCTTGTAAGCATCAAGGAATAAATTCTGACTGGAAAAACTTTTCGTTTTTCTATATTTGTTTGTAGATTAATGTGGAAAGTGATTAAAAATGCATAGGCAAAAAGGTGAGTGAGAATGAAAGGATGAAAAATATAGATTTCTTTGGCATGTTAGGCCAGTATAGAAGGCTTTGCTGGCCCTGAGAATTTGCCACTGCTATTAAGGGGTTGAGTTTGGGCTAAAATGCCTTCTGAAACAATTCAAATGATCTGATAAAGAGAGGACTTGTTAAGACATTCCAAGTGAAAACTGGGTTCTGCAGGTTAACGTGCACCCTAGAACTATAGAAAATAATATGTTAGGTCACTGTAGTTGACCCTGTTATTTCTGGCTTTCTCTAAGTGTCCTCTACTAGACACATTTGGTTGTGGCTCCATGCATGTTTTGACTGGTAATCTGAGAGGATGTGTGCTTGGGGTACTTTTCACTTTGAATTCAGTTCACCGATGTCTTTTTGGAATGTCATTGAGTTTGACAGGTTAATCCACAGGAAATGTACTCTCACTGAGCACTTTATTAGGAACATCTGCACACCTACTTATTTATGTGATTATCTAATAATCCAATCATTTGGCAGCAATAAAATGTATAAAATCAGGAGCTTCAGTTAATGTTCACGTCAACCATCAGAATGGAAAATCTGGTCACTGTAATATTAACTGTGGCATGATTGCTCTCCTCTCCTCTACGCTTTAGCCTTGAGTATGGGACATCGATGAGATATTGATCACCGGATTTCAGACTTCTAGGTGGATTGTAAGGATGTAGTAAGTCTGACAAGAAACTGGGAGCTTGGTTGTGTAATGATTTATAAACAAACAAATGTAAATTAGTTTATATGTTGCGTTCTACCTAAGATTAATGGGGCAATGCTCAAATGTAGAGTAGTGTGTAAGTTGTGACTTACTGTCCATTTACTCCACAACTAAGTTGTAATTTACGCATGGCTAGTAGAACCGACCCCTGGGATTTTCACTCACGACAGACTCAAGAGTGTACTCGGAGTGGTGTGAGAATCAAAAAGCATCCAGTGAGTTGCAGTTCTGCAGATGGAAATTCCTTGTTTATGAGAGAGGCCAGACTGGGTTGAGCTGACAGAAAGGCTACGGTAACTCCGATAACTACTCTGTACATTGTAGTGAGCAGAATAAGAACTCAGAATGCACAACACATAAAAACTTGATGCGGATGGTCTATAACAGCAGAAGACCCGTCGGACACTTTTTATTAGGACCACAGTGTTCCAAACAATGCTCAGTGAGTGTATAAGAGCATATGTGTTAACCACCAAGCCATGGCTCCATTATTATTATGCCCCATATTGTTCTAATATATTCCTGAAGATTATGGATTCAATTCATGGGGTCTTTTCTCAAGTCCTGTTTCTTTCAATTAACTTCATATCTCTCCAGATGCGACGGTTATCTGTACCGCATGTACTGAATTTAAGGGAAAGCAAAATTCTCTCAGCATGTACTCACCCTCATGCCGTCTGTGTATGACTTTTTTCTCTGTTTAACACAAAGTAAGATTTTTAGAAGAATAATTCAGCTCTGTAAGTCCATACAATGCAAGTGAATGGTAACCAAAACTTTGAAGGTCAAAAAAGCACAAAGGCAGCATAAAATGAATACACGTATCTCCAGTGGTTAAATGCATATATTAAAAAGCGAAAAGATAGGTGTGGGTGAGAAACCGATCAATATTTAATTCCTTTCTTTTTATTATAAATTCTCCTCCCGGCCCAGTAGGTGGCGATATGCACAAAGAATGCAAATTGCCAAAATCAAAAGAATGTGTAAGTGAAATCAGAGCTTTATGTTTAAAAGGACTTAAATATTTATCCTTTTCTCACCCATACCTATCATATTGCTTTTGAAGATATTGATTTAACCACTGGAGTCTTAAAGGCAGCATAAAAGTAATCTCTGTGCTTCAAAGTTTAGATACACTTCAAAGTTTTGTGTTCACTTGAATTGTATTAGTTAGCACCATCACTGTATAAATGACACTATTGTTCATTTTCATTGAAGATATTCAAACGTATAGTGTTATTATAACAGATAAATGGCATAAATAAAGAAATAAAAATATATTGGAGTGTATTTTCAGAATCAGAATGAGCTTTATTGCCAAGTATGCTTATGCACACACACAAGGAATTTGTCTTTGTGACAGAAGTATGGAAAGAATATAGTATAACAATTATTAACACGTGTAAATGCGTATCCATCAATTTGATAAATGTCACATGTCGTGTATCTTACTATCAACACACAAATGCCTTTCAGCTTGTGCCTGTGAAATTAAGAATTAAATGGACATACCACAGTTTGTACAAAAATAGACATATTTGAGAATTTATGTGTTCTCTTTTGTATAAATATATTACAAGTTGTGCATGCAACCATAGGAAGATGTTCTAAATCGAACACAAAATTATCTTTGTAAAGTGTTGAATGCACATTTGTGGATCAACTGACATGAGTGCATTCATTAATGCCTATTTGTGTCTAATCTCAATCATTCTTTTGAGACTTCATATTATGGTGTCATTTTTATATCACCAGAACTTGAATTTGAAGGACTCCGATTTCATGATCTTCAAATAAGGATGTAATTTGATGTTATCGAAAATTTCTGCTGTTAATTTTAAATATTTGGAAATATTTTATGTGAATTCACCTAAAAAAAATGAAGTTTTTAATTCTTCAAGGTGTGGATTTCAGGTCTCGGTATTCAGGTTGCTGAATACGGGTTGAGAAATTCAGGTGGGAAAATTCGAGGATGACATCCGGGAATGCAAGGAAGTGCAAACAAACGATGAAATCCATCTCCCTCTGACAATCATAAATCACAACTGTGACAACAACACTGTGTAAACACAAAAATGCTTTAGGGATACTTGTTTAATGAATGTCTTTTAGAAAAGATCAACTTAATGATTCAAATGGATCCTTCACCGCAAGTTCCATCAAGAACCTTATATTATAATTATATGGGCAAATGGCATTTACGAGTGGAAACGAATAATCAAACTACCTCTTTTTAACTACATGTCTGCAACAAAAATTAAAATACTACATTTGTAGTCGAGACGTGTTAGGTTATGTGTTATATGTTAGGATAGCACTAGCACATTCTCAGCACGTGAGACATTTGTCTAAGCGTCTCCCACATATGATCCAGAAGTATCTGTTCCTGTAACAATGTCAAACTAAAACTAAATGGCATAATGAATAAACATCAATAAGGATGTGCACTCTCCGTGTGAGAATGACAGTCATCCAGCTGTGTCTGTAACGTTTGTTGGAGTTCGGTGTGTAAATTAGCCATTTATGCCTTACAATAAACCTACAATTAGCATGAAATTAGGCAGAAATTAATCGTACAATGTAATCGCGCCTGCTAAATCACACACATCTGAATGATCACTCGTGATGTTCATGTCTTGAGCTCAAAACGCACTTACAAACACCAGCAAGTGTTTGAAATAAAATCCGACTTGGATCTGATGTGGATTCCGATAACAGAATGAAGTAGAATTCATTATTCATTATTTAGTTATATGTGATGCTTGCTCTTACGCATACTAATCACTTTCATACTAAATATACTTTATACTAAAACAAATACCAGAGACCGCTTAGACAAATGTCTCACGTGCTGAGAATGTGCTTGCGTGCTAACCTAACATATAAATATAAATCCTAAAAGTTTAAGAACCATTTACCTCCTTGCGATTCATGGTCTGAATGGTGACCTTTTGAATCACGCTCGCGCCAGAGAATTATTTAAAATACAACGTAATAGGCTATTACGTTTGGCAAAATCACACTTATAATTCAAATTCAAAAGTCTATAATTCAAATTGTTTTGTCATCATTCGGGCTCAAGTCTCACAATTCAAATGAATGAATGAGATTAGAAACCAATATGCATTTATGAACGCACAGTTGTCAGTTGATCTGTGTTGAACTGTGGCACATTAATTTAATTCTGAATTTCACAAACGCAATTTGAAAGGCATTTTTGTGTTAATAGTAAGATGTCCCAATACCCCCACTTGCGGTTTTGGTCTTGCCTATACTTATCCACTTGTCTTATGCATTTCCGGTGTTTGGCCACTAGTGTGCAAGTAGACGTGAAGACTTCGAGTGTGTGGATGACTTTTTATTGCATGTTTGTCACTCGTAGATTAAAGATGTTGATGCTGGTTGCAACAGCTGTTTTAGTCTTTTCTCTCTGCTGAAGACTGATTGTTTTTGGTAGCAGTGACTGTTATAGCCTACTTAAAATAATAAATATCTGAACATTTTACCCATCTTCTCATTTATTAATACACTACTGGTTGTTGGAAGTGTATTGTGCTGTAGAGAATGTGTAAGTAAAATTTGTTATAATGGTTTTATTATGTGATTATTTATTTTTGTATTATTTATTTTTTTTGATTTTCAATATTTGCACACTAAATTAATGTTTAACTGTAATATTGCGGCATCAATAACCGCTGTAAAATAAGAAATAAGCAATTTCTTTCTACTTAATAAATAATACAAACTTTATTCTATAAACCAGTGTGATCCATTAATAGCTACTAATACAAACCATTTAAACATTATGCTTTGGCTTCCCATTTATAGAAGATGACCAAAGACTGCTTTACACAACTTATCAGTACATGATTTCATACAACAAATAAAAAACATTAAAACATCTATAGTCCTATTTTAAATGCATAATGATGAGAAAGAATCATTTTAAAATAATTTTATTTTTTATTTTTTAATTTAAAACAACATTTAATAGACTGCATATTGTATGCCACACTAGCTGACAAGTGACCAAAATGACCAGCAATATTAGTCAAGAACAAACAAAATAAGGTGATTACTGGGTGAGAAGGATAACAAAGATGTATAAAAATATAATATTTTGTAATTGTGATGCTGTTAACACGTTATATAATGTTGAATATATTCATTTATACTAATATATATATATATATATATGCGCTTCACTTACTTTTCACTATCTGATAAAAATAACTTATGCTGAAAAGCTTCCCTTGATGTCATCATGACGAAAATACACTGATCGCTCTGGTAGATGGAGTGTGGCTCCTGATCATGATGAACTCTGGGATACACTTAGCCTGAAAGACTGCTCTGAAACGGTATTCGCACTAGTGTGGGTTAAGTGTGCTGAGCTTTGGCATGTTTTAGACATGGCATAGTCTTGATCACTCAAGTGGCCAAGACCACAAGTGTTGGTATTGGGACAGGGCCATAGTGAGCAATGATGCTCCCTGGTTTTTACATTCATTGGGTTTTTTGGGGGGGGGGGGGGGGGGGGCGAGCGCTACGTGCCCTGAATGATTTTGCGAATGAGACAACCCTTAAAATAGCCGACTCTCTGATCCCTGACTACTGAACTAGAGAACTGTTTGAGACGCACCCTATAAAATCATTTTTAAACTCCATTAAACTTCCAGTAATAATAAATGACTGTGACTGGCCCATCC